>JAXQQM020073863.1:0-126385 GCA_034641835.2 Pinus albicaulis
AAGTAGGTCTTGAGTCATTTCATTTATGAATTGGGTAAGTGATAGGTTAAAGGTCTTAAGGTCTCATTTTTATGTCCAAATAAAGCTTAAGCAACCTTATTCATGTCTTAAAGATCACACAACCCTCTTTAGAAGCCATATTTCAAACCATTTGATTTTTTTTTTTGAATTAGCCACGAATCCATGTTTTCATAACACAGACAGTGTAAAAATCATGTTTTGCGCTATGAAAACGATACTATTTTTTTAGCGCACTATGAAACCACTGAAGCAACCTTTTTTTTCATCAAAAACCCTGTTTTTCTTCTTTTAGTAGTCTTTTTCCGGAAGGGTTATTGAGAAACTGAAAACTAATTTTTACAAAATGAATGAGGTTTTTCTTCCTAACATACTGAAATAAAAAAACCTCTTTTATTTTCTTCAAATTCAATATGAGGTGGGATAAATTTATCACTCAACTTGCACTACGAAATTGCTGAAAGTCATTGAGAGAAAAAATCTATTTTCTATTTTTAGAAGTCAACTTCATGATTCGTTTCTGGCCACAAGAAAAAGTATTTTGGAATTATGACAGAGGTTTCTCTTTATAAAATCCCCATATACAATAACCTATCTCACTTTTCTCACAATTGTTACCAGATGGGCGATACAAGGCTTTCTTTGAAGCCATATTTTCAAAAATCAGAATTTTCTACTTTTACACATGTTGTTCAAAGACATTTTCTAGGCATTAGGAGAGGTATTTCAAAAAACAAAGAGAGGTTTGTGTTCAATACATATTGGTATCCAAAAGCCTCCTTCAGTTTCTCAAAATATATTTTTTATGAAAAGATAAAGGCTCTGTCCCAAGACCTAATTTTCAGGGAAAAAACAGGAATAACTTGCAACTGCTGAAGATGTCTTTTTGCACTTTTTCATATGAATTTTGGAGAGTTTGAGATGGTTTTGGACAGCTGGAGCTTAGGGATGATTTTGGAAGCTTTTATTTCATTTCATAACAGCAAAAGGACCTCGAAATTATGCATTTATGATGGCCAGAATGTCTCAAGAGTTCAAAGGACCCTATGCCTAGAAAATAGGAGATTGTTTCTTCTTTTGGCGGAGGACAGAAATTTGGTTATGAAGAGTTAAAGCCTATAGTCCAAATTTGACCATGTGTTGAATACACTTGGAAAATGATGTAATTTAATCTAGATAAGGTTTTTTTTAATAGAGTTTAAAGAGTTTTAGTCCTATTTGTAATAGGACTTTGTTTTAGGTTTACTTGTCATTTTGTAATTAAAAGTCTTTTTTATGGGTAGAATAGGTGTCAAGAAAAGAAATTCGAAGTCTTCTAGTGGTGGATCATGGAATCCAATATTTTAAATGCTATATATCTAGCATGAGGTCGAATTCATCAAGGGTTGAAGACTTTTTGGCAAAAAGGGTGCATATTGTAAAAAGATTGTTTTCAGCTAATGCAGAGAGCTTCTATTTGACCAACTTGAGATTCAGAAGGGGTGTTTAGTGTTTTCCTACTCTATCAGTACTTCTTATATATATTATTTGCAACTATTTTCATCTATATTACTTAGAACTCATCTTCAAGATGCTCTGACTTCCTTTATAAATGGACTGACTGTGTTTTTACATGTTTCAAGTGTGTGTCTCATGACTAAAAACCCTAATATGCCTCAACTTCCATGTCAATTAGATTCATTGATTTTCTGAGACTACTTTGACTCCATAATGCCCAATGTATACATGTTGATGTTAGCTTCAACCTACAGGTTGGAAAATGTTATAGAAAATGACTACTTTTGTAAATGCTGTGAAGGAACTGATATATACCGAAGCAGTTTAACTTTTCTGAAGCTGAAATTCTTAGTGTGCTTCAGTGAGCTTTATCTTCTATCTTTCATTGTTTTACTTCCATAGTGTTAACACTTATTACTCAGAATTCATGGTCATTCATGCTCTGACTTCCTTTAAGTGTTAAGCTTTGAGAAATCTCTGTTAAATACTTTCCTTTCAATATTGTGAGGTATCATTACTCAGAATGCATACACTCATGCTCTGACTTCCTTTGAACCTTAAGATATTGAGACTTTCCTGAATGTGTCACTCTTTCATTGAAGTATATACAAGCCTCAATTTTATAAGAAGAGCTATTTTGTTATCTTTATCCCTGTCACTGACTCCATAGCCCAATGGTAGCTAGTCTCCATATTTCAACCAACAAACCTACAAAATCATAAACCATAGAGTTAGCCATCTATTTACATCTTTATTCAAAATCATTAAACCTTGAGAGAGCCCTCTCAGGCTGAGGAGGCTAAGCCTTAGCTAAAATATTGGTTTGAAATAGTCTGATCAACAGCCTATCAGGGTCCTATTTTGGTGATAACATTTTGGTGCGTCTGCCGGGAGTATAAAGATATACATCTCCTAAAAAATCATGAAGCTAAACTCTTGAAGGTAGCAGGAGCTCAGAAATGTTTTATAGGCTGCAAAACTACCTAGGCAAGTCCATTGTTGAAGAATTCAAAATTCATAGATTCTTGGTGATTCCACTAGACTTATGAAGAACTCAGATGCTGCCATTCTTGTTTCAAGGTATGCATGTATAAATTTTTCAGGAATTCATGGTTTCCCAAATCATTTTCCCAAGGATACATATTTTTTAAGGAACGGTCCAAAATTCAATGGAGAAGATTTGAGTTTGACTTTGAAGCATATATAAGATTTCTGTGATTTTACTGAGCTTCTTAGAGTCAAACATGAAGATGTTTGCATTATGTTGTTCTATGATTCATTTCAAGGGAAATGCAAATAGTGGTTTGAAAGTTTTCCTGCCAGATCTATTAAGTCATTTGCAGACTTTTGGCTTATGTTTTTGGAGGAATAGATAGACAGAACCGAGTTGGTGGCAAACTCTTCTTCAATTCAAGGTTTAAAACAATGGAATGTGATCATATTAATGAAGAAATAGATGGAATTTTTTCTTTATCCTTGTCTTCTAATCTGAAATCATTTGAGTGCAAGTCAGAAGATAAGATTTAGTTTATGGATGAAGTTGCAGAGAAAAATGAAAAATATATTGAAGTTCTAAAAGATCAAATTCATGCTTATAGGTTTCATGATCAAGATCAGTTTTTTCAAGAGTTGTTAATGCTAGAACACAAGGAGGGGGTGTTGCTGTCACCTTTCTCCTTTGAGTTTGAAGAAGAATACATTGTTTTTGAAAACCAGTTTGAAAAGAAGTTGTATAGCATACAAAAGAAATCTTGTGTGGCTGAGAATCAGTTGTCTAAAGTTAAAGAAAGTAATGAGGATCATCAAACTGATCATGTATTCTTTGATCCTATAGCTAAATACATGGAAGAGATTTTCACTCCAATATTTCAATTTTATTTTCATTATGAAGCTCAAATACATTCTAAGCTGCCTTGGTCATCACAGTATCATGATTACTTTGGGTTCAAGTGCAGTCAAGAGCTTCATATATCAGAAAAGACAATTGATTGGATTCATTGGAATTTCCATGTTCCTTGAGCTACAAATGGAGATTGCAGCTGCTAGGATAGGTAGGAGTATGTGGAAATAAGCTCAAGGTTGACTGAGCAGTTTTTTTTATATAGTAGGTACAGTTTGAGTCCTTCTTGCAGAAATCATTAAAGCTTGAGGATAAGCTTGGAAAAATTTCAGAATTTTACTCTAAAGGATGGATAGTAGCACTGGAGCTACCAGTTCTTAGTGTACCACTGGGGCACACTATCCCTAGTGGAACCACTGTTATCACACCCTAAATTTTCAAAAAAAAAAAACATCATTGTGTCAACTCTGCTTTGGTCATGGTTTCAAGTAGGTATTGAGTCATTTCATTTATGAATTGGATAAGTGATAGGTTAAAGGTCTTAAGGTCTCATTTTTATGTCCAAATAAAGCTTAAACAACCTTATTCATGTCTTAAAGATCACACAACCCTCTTTAGAAGTCATATTTCAAACCATTTGAATTTTTTCTTTTTTGAATTAGCCATGAATCCATGTTTTCGTAGCACAGACAGTGTAAAAATCCTTTTTTGCACTACGAAAAAGCTGCTATTTTCGTAGCGCGCTACGAAACCACTGAAGCAACCTTTTTTTCATCAAAAACCCCGTTTTTCTGCTTTTAGTAGTCTTTTTCCAGAGGGGTTCTTGAGCAACTGAAAACTCATTTTTGAAAAATGAATGAGGTTTTTCTTCCTAACATACTAAAATAAAAAAAAATCTTTTAGTTTCTTCAAATTCATTATGAGATTGGAGAAATTGATCACTCGAATTGTGCTATGAAATTGTTGAAAGTCATTGAGAGAAAAACTTTGTTTTCTGTTTTTAGTAGTCAACTTAATGATCATTTTATAGCCACAAGAAAACGTATTTTGGAATTCAGATGGATTTTTCTCTTCATAAACTCCTGAGATACAATAACCTATCTCAATTTTCTCACAAGTGTTACCAGTTGGGAGATAAAAGGCTTTCTTTGAGGCCATATTTTCAGAAATCAGAATTTTCCAGTTTTACACATGTTGTTCAAAGACATTTTCTGGGCAGTATGAGAGGTATTTCAAAAAACCAAGAGAGATTTTTGTTCAACACATATTTTTCTCCAAAAGCCTCCTTCAGTTTATAAAAATAAATTTTGGATGAAAAGATAAAGGTTCTGTCCCAAGACCTATTTTTCAGGGAAAAAACAGGAATAACTTGCAACTGCTGAAGATGTCTTTTTGAATTTTTTCATATGAATTTTAGAGAGTTTCAGATGGTTTTGGACAGCTAGAGCTTAGGGAGAATTTTGGAAGGTTTTATTTCATTTTATAACAGCAAAAGGACCTCGAAATTATGCATTTATGATGGCCATAATGTCTCAAGAGTTCAAAGGACCCTATGCCTAGAAAATAGGAGACTGTTTCCTATTTTGGTGGAGGACAGAAATATCGTTATGAAGAGTTAAAGCCTATAGTCCAAATTTGACCATGTGTTGAATACACTTGGAAAATGATGTAATTTAATCTAGATAAGGTCTTTTTTAATAGAGTTTAAAGAGTTTTAGTCCTATTTGTAATAGGAATCTGTTTTAGGTTTACTTGTCATTTTGTAATTAAAAGTCTGTTTTATGGGTAGAATAGGTGTCAAGAAAGGAAATTCGAATTCACCTAGTGGTGGATCATGTAATCCCATATTGTAAATTATATATATCAAGAATGAGGTCGAATTCATCAAGGGTTGAAGACTTTTTGGCAAAAAGGGTGCATATTGTAAAAAGACGGTTTTCAGCTAATGCAGAGAGCTTCTATTTGACCAACTTGAGATTCAGAAGGGGTGTTTAGTGTTTTCCTACTCTATCAGTACTTCTTATATATCTTATTTGCAGTGATGTTCATCTATATTACTCAGAACTCATCTTCAAGATGCTCTGACTTCCTTTATAAATGGAATGACTATGTTTTTACATGTTTCAAGTGTGTGTCTCATGACTAAAAACCCTAATATGCCTTAACATCCATGTCAATTAGATTCACTGATTTTCTGAGACTACTTTGACTCCATAATTCCCAATGTATACATGCTGATGTTAGCTTCAACCTATAGGTTGGAAAATGTTATACAAAATGACTACTTTTGTAAATGTTGCGAAGGAGTTGATATATACAGAAGCAGTTTAACTTTTCTGAAGCTGAGATTCTTAGTGTACTTCAATGAGTTTTATCTTATATCTTTGATTGTTTTACTTCCATAGTGTTAACACTTATTACTCAGAATTCATGTCATTCATGCTCTGACTTCCTTTAAGTGTTAAGCTTTGATAAATGTCTGTTAAATACTTTCCTTTCAATATCATGAGGTATCATTACTCATAATTCATACACTCATGCTCTGACTTCCTTAGAACCTTAAGATATTGAGATTTTCTAGAATGTGTAACTCTTTCATTGAAGTATATACAAGCCTCAGTTTTATAAGAAGAGCTATTTTGTTATCTTTATCCTTGTCACTGACTCCATAGCCCAATGGTAGATAGTCTCCATCTTTTAACCAGCAAACCTAGAAAATCATAAACCATAGAGTTAGCCATCTATTTACATATTTATTCAAAATCATTAAACCTTGAGAGAGACATCTCAGGCTGAGGAGGCTAAGCCTTAGCTAAAAGATTGGTTTGAAATAGTTACACTGAGATAGTCTGATCAACAACCTATCAAGGTCCTATTTTGGTGTATCTGTCAGGAGTCTGAAGATATACATCTCCCGAAAAATCATGAAGCTGAACTCTTGAAGGTAGCAGGAGCTCAGAAATCTTTTCTAGGCTACAAAACTACCTGGGCGACTCCATTGTTGAAGAATTCAAAATTCATAGATTCTTGGTGATTCCACTGGACTTATGAAGAACTCAGATGTTTCCATTCTTGTTTCAAGGTATGCATGTATAAATTTTTCAGGAATTCATGGTTTCCCAAATCATTTTCCAAAGGATAAATATTTTTTAAGGAATGGTCCAAAATTCAATGGAGAAGATTTGAGTTTGACTTTGAAGCATATATCAAATTTCTGTGATTTTACTGAGCTTCTTAGAGTCAAACATGAAGATGTTTGCATTATGTTGTTCTATGATTCATTTCAAGGGAAATGCAAACAGTGGATTGAAATTTTTCCTATCAGATCTATTAAGACATTTGCAGACTTTTGGCTTATGTTTTTGGAGGAATGGATAGACAGAACCGAGTTGGTGGCAAACTCTTCGCAAGATCTATTTATCTGGCCAACATTGTCAACTCTGCTTTGGTCATGGTTTCAAGTATGTCTTGAGTCATTTCATTTATGAATTGGGTAAGTGATAGGTTAAATGTCTTAAGGTCTCATTTTTATGTCCAAATAAAGCTTAAACAACCTTATTCATGTCTTAAAGATCACACAACCCTCTTTAGAAGTCATATTTCAAACCATTTGAATTTTTTTTTTGAATTAGCCACGAATCCACGTTTTCATAGCATAGATAGTGTAAAAATCCTATTTTTCACTACGAAAACACTGCTATATTCGTAGCGCACTACGAAACCACTGAAGCAACCTTTTTTTCCCATCAAAAACCCTGTTTTTCTACTTTTAGTATTCTTTTTCCAGAGGGTTTCCTGAGTAACTGAAAACTCATTTTTGAAAATTGAACGTGGTTTTTCTTCCTAACATACTAAAATAAAAAAACCTCTTTCATTTTCTTCAAATTAATCATGAGGTGGGAGAAATTGATCACTCAACTTACGCTATGAAATTGTTGAAAGTCATTGAGAGAAAAACTCTGTTTTCTGTTTTTAGTAGTCAAATTCATGATTTATTTCTGGCCACAAGAAAATGTATTTTGGAATTCTGACGGAGGTTTCTCTTCATAAACTCCCTAGATACAATAACCTATCTCATGTTTATCACAAGTGTTACGATTTGGGAGATACAATGATTTATTTGAAGCCATAGTTTCAGAAATCAGAATTTTCTAGTTTTGCACATGTTGTTCAAAGACATTTTCTGGGCAGTAGGAGAGGTATTTCAAAAAACCAAGAGAGGTTTTTGTTCAAGAAATATTTTTATCCCAAAGCCTCCTTCAGTTTCACAAAATAAATTTTGGATGAAAAGTTAAAGGCTCTTTCCCAAGACCTAATTTTCAAGGGAAAAACAAGAATAACTTGCAACTGCTGAAGATGTATTTTTGCACTTTTTCATATGAATTTTAAAGAGTTTGAGATGGTTTTGGACAGCTGGAGCTTAGGGAGGATTTTGGAAGGTTTTATTTCATTTTATAACAGCAAAATAACCTCAAAATTATGCGTTTATGATGGCCGGAATGTCTCAAGAGTTCAAAGGACCCTATGCCTAGAAAAAAGGAGACTGTTTCATGTTTTGGTGGAGGACAGAAATATGGTTATGAAGAGTTAAATCCTATAGTCCAAATTCGACCATGTGTTGAATACACTTGGAAAATGATGTAATTTAATCTAGATAAGGTTTTTTTGAATAGAATTTAAAGATTTTTGGTCCTATTTGTAATAGGACTCTGTTTTAGGTTTACTTGTCATTTTGTAATTAAAAGTTTGCTTTATGGGTAGAATAGGTGTCAAGAAAGGAAATTCGAATTCTCATAGTGGTGGATCATGGAATTCAATATTGTAAATGCTATATATCAAGCACGAGGTCAAATTCATCAAGGGTTGAAGACTTTTTGGCAAAAAGGGTGCATATTGTAAAAATATTGTTTTCAGTTAATGCAGAGAGCTTCTATTTGACCAACTTGAGATTCAGAAGGGGTGTTTAGTGTTTTCCTACTCTATCAGTATTTCTTATATATCTTATTTGCAGTGATGTTCATCTATATTACTCAGAACTCATCTTCAAGATGCTCTGACTTCCTTTATAAATGGACTGACTGTGTTTTTACATGTTTCAAGTGTGTGTCTCATGACTAAAAACCCTAATATGCCTCAACTTCCATGTCAATTAGATTCACTGATTTTCTGAGGCTACTTTGACTCCATAATGCCCAATGTATACATGCTGATGTTAGCTTCAACCTACAGGTTGGAAAATGTTATAGAAAATGACTACTTTTGTAAATGTCGTGAAGGAGCTGATATATACAGAAGCAGTTTAAATTTTATGAAGCCGAGATTCCTAGTGTACTTCAGTGAGCTTTATCTTCTATCTTTGATTGTTTTACTTCCATAGTGTTAACACTTATTACTCAGAATTCACGGTCATTCATGCTTTGACTTCCTTTAAGTGTTAAGCTTTGATAAATCTCTGTTAAATACTTTCCTTTCAATATTGTGAGGTATCATTACTCATAATTCATACACTCATGCTCTGACTTCATTTGAACCTTAAGATATTGAGACTTTCCTGAATGTGTCACTCTTTCATTGAAGTATATACAAGCCTCAGTTTTATAAGAAGAGTTATTTTGTTATCTTTATCCTTGTCACTGACTCCATAGCCCAATTGTAGCTAGTCTCCATATTTCAACCAACAAACCTACAAAATCATAAACCATAGAGTTAGCCATCTATTTACATCTTTATTCAAAATCATTAAACCTTGAGAGAGCCCTCTCAAACTGAGGAGGCTAAGCCTTAGCTAAAAGATTGGTTTGAAATAGTTACACTGAGATAGTCTGATCAGCAGCCTATCAGGGTCCTATTTTGGTGATAACATTTTGGTGCGTCTACCAGGAGTCTGAAGATATACATCTCCCGAAAAATCATGAAGATGAACTCTTGAAGGTAGCAGGAGCTCAGAAATATTTTCTAGGTTGCAAAACTACCCAGGAGACTCCATTGTTGAAGAATTAAAAATTCATAGATTCTTGGTGATTCCACTAGACTTATGAAGAACTCAGATGCTGCCATTCTTGTTTCAAGGTATGCATGTATAAATTTTTCAGGAATTCATGGTTTCCCAAATCAATTTCCCAAGGATACATATTTTTTAAGGAATGATCCAAAATTCAATGGAGAAGATTTGAGTTTGACTTTGAAGCATATATCAGATTTCTGTGATTTTACTGAGCTTCTTAGAGTCAAACATGAAGATGTTTGCGTTATGTTGTTCTATGATTCATTTCAAGGGAAATGCAAAAAATGGATTGAAATTTTTCCTGTCAGATCTATTAATTCATTTGCAGACTTTTGGTTTATGTTTTTAGAGGAATGGGTAGAAAGAACTGAGTTGGTGGCAAAATATCCTTCAATTCAAGGTTTCAAACAATGGAATGATGATCATATTAATGAATAAATATATGAAAAATTCAGTGCAAGTCTTCTAATCTGAAATAATTTGAGTGCAAGTCAGAAGATAAGATTCAGTTTGTAGATGAAGTTGCAGAGAAAGTGAAAAATATATTGAAGTTCTAAAAGATCAAATTCAGCCCTATAGGTTTCATGATCAAGATCAGTTTTTTCAAGAGTTGTTAATGCTAGAACATAAGGAGGGGGTGTTGCTGTCACCTTTCTCCTTTGAGTTTGAAGAAGAATACATTGTTTTTGAAAACCATTTTGAAAACCAGTTGTATAGCATACAAAAGAAATCTTGTGTGGCTGAGAATCAATTTTCTAAAGTTACAGAAAGTTATGAGGATCATCAAACTAATCATGTCTTCTTTGACCCTATAGCTAAATACATGGAAGAGATTTTCACTCCAATATTTCAATTTTATTTTCATTATGAAGCTCAGATACATTCTAAGCTGCCTTGGTCATCACAGTTTCATGATTACTTTGGGTTCGAGTGCAGTCAAGAGCTTCATATATCAGAAAAGAAAATTGATTGGATTCATTGGAAGTTTCATGTTCCTTGAGTTACAAATGGAGATTGTAGCTGCTAGGATAGGTAGGAGTATGTGCAAATAAGCTCAAGGTTGACTGAGCATTTTTTTTTAGTAGGTACAATTTGAGTCCTTCTTGCAGAAATTATTAAAGCTTGAGGAGAAGCTTGGAAAAATTTCAGAATTTTACTCTAAAGGATGGATAGTAGCACTGGAGCTACCAGTTATTAGTGTACCACAGGGGCACACTATCCTTAGTGGAGCCACTGTTATCACACCCTAAATTTTCAAAAAGAAAAAGAAAAAGCATCATTGTGTCAACTCTGCTTTGGTCATGGTTTCAAGTAGGTCTTGAGTCATTTCATTTATGAATTTGGTAAGTGATAGGTTAAAGGTCTTAAGGTCTCATTTTTATGTCCAAATAAAGCTTAAACAACCTTATTCATGTCTTAAAGATCACACAACCCTCTTTAGAAGTCATATTTCAAACCATTTGAATTTTTTTTTTGAATTAGCCACAAATCCACGTTTTCGTAGTGCAGACAGTGTAAAAATATTGTTTTGCGCTACGAAAATGCTGCTATATTCGTAGCGCGCTACGAAACCACTGAAGCAACATTTTTTTTAATCAAAAACCCTGTATTTCTGCTTTTAGTAGTATTTTTCCAGAGGGCTTCCTGAGCAACTGAAAACTCATTTTTGAAAACTAAATGAGGTTTTTCTTCCTAACATACTAAATTAAAAAACCTCTTTTAGTTTCTTCAAATTAATGATGAGGTGGGAGAAATTGATCACTAAACTTGTGCTACGAAATTGCTGAAAGTCATTGAGAGAAAAACTCTATTTTTTGTTTTTAGTAGTCAACTTCATGATCAGTTTCTGGCCACAAGAAAAAGTATTTTGGAATTATGACGAAGGTTTATCTTCAAAAACTCCCCAGCTACAATAAAATATCTCAATTTTCTCACAAGTGTTACTATTTGGGAGATACAAGGCTTTATTTGAAGCCATATTTTCAGAAATCAGAATTTTCCAGTTTTACACATGTTGTTCAAGGACATTTTCTAGGCAATAGGAGAGGTATTTCAAAAAAAAAAGAGGTTTTTGTTCAAGACAGATTGATCTCCAAAAGCCTCCTTCAGTTTCTCAAAATAAATTTTGTATGAAATGATAAAGGCTCTGTCTCAAGACCTAATTTTCAGGGAAAAAACAGGAGTAACTTGCAACTGCTGAAGATGTCTTTTTGCACTTTTTCATATGAATTTTGGAGAGTTTCAGATGGTTTTGGATAGCTGGAGATTAGGGAGAATTTTGGAATGTTTTATTTCATTTTATAACAGCAAAAGGACCTCGAAATTATGCATTTATGATGGTCGGAATGTCTCAAGAGTTCAAAGGACCCTATGCCTAGAAAATAGGAGACTGTTTCCTGTTTTGGTGGAGAATAGAAATATGGTTATGAAGAGTTAAAGACTATATTCCAAATTCGACCATGTGTTGAATACACTTTGAAAATGATGTAATTTAATCTATATAAGGTTTTTTTGAATAGAGTTTAAAGAGTTTTAGTCCTATTTGTAATAGGACTCTGTTTTAGGTTTACTTGTCATTTTGTAATTAAAAGTTTGTTTTATGGGTAGAATATGTGCAAAGAAAGGAAATTGGAATTATCCTAGTGGTGGATTATGGAATCCAATATTTTAAATGCTATATATCAAGCACGAGGTCAAATTCATCAAGGGTTGAAGACTTTTTGGCAAAAAGGGTGCATATTGTAAAAAGATTGTTTTCAGCTAATGCAAAGAGCTTCTATTTGACCAACTTGAGATTCATAAGGGGTGTTTAGTGTTTTCCTGCTCTATCAGTACTTATATATATTATTTGCAATTATTTTCATCTATATTACTTAGAACTCTTCTTCAAGATGCTCTGACTTCCTTTATAAATGGATTGACTGTGTTTTTACATGTTTCAAGTGTGTGTCTCATGACTAAAAACCCTAATATGCCTCAACTTCCATGTCAATTAGATTCACTGATTTTCTAAGACTAATTTGACTCCATAATGCCCAATGTATACATGATGATGTTAGCTTCAACCTACAGGTTGGAAAATGTTATAGAAAATGACTACTTTTGTAAATGCTGTGAAGGAGCTGATATATACAGAAGCAGTTTAACTTTTCTGAAGCTAAGATTCTTAGTGTACTTAAGTGAGATTTATCTTCTATCTTTGATTGTTTTACTTCCATAGTGTTAATGATTATTACTCAGAATTCATGGTCATTCATGCTCTGACTTCCTTTAAGTGTTAAGCTTTGATAAATCTCTGTTAAATACTTTCCTTTCAATATCGTGAGGTATCATTACTCAGAATTAATACACTCATGCTCTAACTTCCTTTGAACCTTAAGATATTGAGACTTTCCTGAATGTGTCACTCTTTCATTGAAGTATATACAAGCCTCACTTTTATAAGAAGATCTATTTTGTTATCTTTATCCCTGTCACTGACTCCATAGCCTAATGGTAGCTAGTCTCCATCTTTCAACCAACAAACCTACAAAATCATAAACCATAGAGTTAGCCATCTATTTACATCTTTATTCAAAATCATTAAACCTTGAGAGAGCCCTCTCAGGCTGAGGAGGCTAAGCCTTAGCTAAAAGATTGGTTTGAAATAGTTACACTGAGATAGTCTAATCAACAGCCTATCAGGGTCCTATTTTGGTGATAACATTTTGGTGCGTCTGTTGGCAGTCTGAAGATGAACATCTCTCGAAAAATCATGAAGCTGAACTCCTGAAGGTAGTAGGAGCTTAGAAATATTTTCTAGGCTGCAAAACTACCTGTTCGACTCCATTGTTGAAGAATTAAAAATTCATATATTCTTGGTGATTCCACTGGACTTATGAAGAACTCAGATGCTACCATTCTTGTTTCAAGGTATGCATGTATAAATTTTTCAGAAATTCATGGTTTCCCAAATCATTTTCCCAAGGATACATATTTTTTAAGGAATGGTCCAAAATTTAATGGAGAATATTTGAGTTTGACTTTGAAGCATATATCATATTTATGTGATTTTACTGAGCTTCTTAGAGTCAAACATGAAGATGTTTGCATTATGTTGTTCTATGATTCATTTCAAGGGAAATGAAAACAGTGGATTGAAAGTTTTCCTGTCAGATCTATTAAGTCATTTTCAGACTTTTGGCTTATGTTTTTGAAGGAATGGATAGACAAAACTGAGTTCCTGGCAAACTCTCCTTCAATTCAAGGTTTCAAACAATGGAATGATGATCATATTAATGAAGAAATAGATGATAAATTTTCTTTATCGTTGTATTATAATCTGAAATCATTTGAGTGAAAGTCAGAAGATAAGATTCAATTTGTGGATGAAGCTGTAGAGAACAGTGAAAAAGATATTGAAGTTCTAAATGATCAAATTCAGCCTTATAGGTTTCATGATCAAGATCAGTTTCTTCAAGAGTTGTTAATGCTAGAACACAAGGAGAGGGTGTTGCTGTCACCTTTCTCCTTTGATTTTGAAGAAGAATACATTGTTTTTGAAAACCAATTTGAAAAGCAGTTGTATAGCATACAAAAGAAATCTTGTGTGGCTGAGAATCAGTTGTCTAAAGTTATAGAAAGTTATGAGGATCATCAAACCGATCATGTCTTCTTTGAACCTATAGCTAAATACATGGAAGAGATTTGCACTCCAATATTTCAATTTTATTTTCATTATGAAGCTCAGATACATTCTAAGCTACCTTGGTCAACACAGTATCATGATTACTTTGGGTTCAAGTGCAATCAAGAGCTTCATATATCAGAAAAGACAATTGATTGGATTCATTGGAAGTTTCATGTTCCTTGAGCTACAAATGGAGATTGCAGTTGCTAGGATAGGTAGGAGTATGTGCAAATAAGCTCAAGGTTGACTAAGCATTTTTTTTTAGTAGGTACAGTTTGAGTCCTTCTTGCAGAAATCATTAAAGCTTGAGGAGAAGCTTGGCAAAATTTCAGAATTTTACTCTAAAGGATGGATAGTAGCACTGGAGCTACCAGTTCTTAGTGTACCATAGGGGCACACTATCCCTAGTGGAGCCACTATTATCACACCCTAAATTTTCGAAAAAAAAAAACATCATTGTGTCAACTCTGCTTTGGTCATGGTTTCAAGTAGGTCTTGAGTCATTTCATTTATGAATTGGGTAAGTGATAGGTTAAGGTCTTAAGGTCTCATTTTTATGTCCAAATAAAGCTTAAACAAACTTATTCATGTCTTAAAGATCACACAACCCTCTTTAGAAGTCATATTTCAAACCATTTGATTTTTTTTTTTTTGAATTAGCGATGAATCCACGTTTTCGTAGTGAAAACAGTGTAAAAATACTATTTTGTGCGACGAAAAACATTGCTATTTTCGTAGCGCGCTACGAAACCACTGAAGCAACCCTTTTTTCAATCAAAAACCCTTTTTTTCTGCTTTTAGTAGTGTTTTTCCAAAGGAGTTCCTGAGCAACTGAAAACTCATTTTTGCAAAATGAATGAGTTTTTTCATCCTAACATACTTAAATACAAAAACCTCTTTTATTTTCTTCAAATTAATTATGAGGTGGGAGAAATTGATCACTCAAATTGCGCTACGAAATTGCTGAAAGTCATTGAGAGAAAAACTTTGTTTTCTGTTTTTAGTAGTCAACTTCATGATCAGTTTTTGGCCACAAGAAAACGTAATTTGGAATTCGGACGGAGGTTTCTCTTCATATAATCCCCAGCTACAATAAAATATCTCACTTTTCTCACAAGTGTTACCAGTTGAGAGATACAAGGCTTTCTTTGAAGCCATATTTTCAAAAATCAGAATTTTTCAGTTTTACACATGTTGTTCAAAGACATTTTCTGGGCAGTAGGAGAGGTATTTCAAAAAACCAAGAGAGGTTTTTGTTCAAGACAGATTGGTCTCAAAAAGCCTCATTCATTTTCTCAAATCACATTTTGCATGGAAAGATAATGGCTCTGTCCCAAGACCTAATTGTTCAGGGAAAAAACAGGAATAACTTGCAACTACTGAAGATGTCGTTTTGCACTTTTTCATATGAATTTTGGAGTGTTTGAGATGGTTTTGGACAACTGGAGCATAGGGAGGATTTTGGAAGGTTTTATTTCATTTTATAACAGCAAAAGGACCTCTAAATTATGCATTTATGATGGCCAGAATGTCTTAAGAGTTCAAAGGACCCTATGCCTAGAAAATAGGAGACCGTTTCCTGTTTTGGTGGAGGACAAAAATATGGTTATGAAGAGTTAAAGCCTATAGTCCAAATTCGATCATGTTTTGAATACACTTGGCAAATGATGTAATTTAATCTAGATAAGGTTGTTTTGAATAGATTTTAAAGAGTTTTAGTCCTATTTGTAATAGGACTCTATTTTAGGTTTACTTGTCATTTTGTAATTAAAAGTCTGTTTTATGGGTAGAATAGGTGTCAAGAAAGGAAATTCGAATTCTCCTAGTGGTGGATCATGGAATCCAATATTGTGAATTCTATATATCAAGCATGAGGTCGAATTCATCAATGGTTGAAGACTTTTTGGCAAAAAGGGTGCATATTGTAAAAACACTGTTTTCAGCTAATGCAAAGAGCTTCTATTTGACCAACTTGAGATTCAGAAGGGGTGTTTAGTGTTTTCCTACTCTATTAGTAATTATTATATATCTTATTTGCAGTTATGTTCATCTATATTACTCATAACTCATCTTCAAGATGTTCTGACTTCCTTTATAAATGGATTGATTGTGTTTTTACATGTTTCAAGTGTGTGCCTCATGACTAAAAACCCTAATATGCCTCAACTTCCATGTCAATTAGATTCACTGATTTTCTAAGACTACTTTGACTCCATAATTCCCAATGTATACATGTTGATGTTAGCTTCAACCTACAGGTTGGAAAATGTTATAAAAAATGACTACTTTTGTAAATGCTGTGAAGGAGTTGATATATACAAAAGCAGTTTAACTTTTCTGAAGCTGAGATTCTTAGTGTACTTCAGTGAGCTTTATCTTCTATATTTGATTGTTTTAATTCCATAGTGTTAACGATTATTACTCAGAATTCATGGTCATTCATGCTCTGACTTCCTTTAAGTGTTAAGCTTTGATATATCTATGTTAAATACTTTCCTTTCAATATCGTGAGGTATCATTACTCAGAATTCATACAGTCATGCTCTGACTTCCTTTGAACCTTCAAATATTGAGACTTTCCTGAATGTGTCACTCTTTCATTGAAGTATATACAAGCCTCATTTTTATAAGAAGAGCTATTTTGTTATCTTTATCCCTGTCATTGACTCCATAGCCCAATGGTAGCTAGTCTCCATCTTTCAACCAACAAACCTACAAAATCATAAACCATAGAGTTAGCCATATATTTACATCTTTATTCAAAATAATTAAACCTTGAGAGAGCCCTCTCAGGCTGAGGAGGCTAAGCCTTAGCTAAAATATTGGTTTGAAATAGTTTCACTGAGATAGTTTGATCAGTAGCCTATCAGGGTCCTATTTTGGTGATAACATTTTGGTGCGTCTGCCAGGAGTCTGAAGATATACATCTCTCGAAAAATCATGAAGCTGAACTCTTGAAGGTAGTAGGAGCTCAGAAATATTTTCTAGGCTACAAAACTACCTGGGCGACTCCATTGTTGAAGAATTCAAAATTCATAGATTCTTGATGATTCCACTAGACTTATGAAGATTCAGATGCTGCCATTCTTGTTTCAAGGTATGCATGTATAAATTTTTCAGGAATTCATGGTTTCCCAAATCATTTTCCCAAGGATACATATGTTTTAAGGAATGGTCCAAATTCAATGGAGAAGATTTGAGTTTGACTTTGAAGCATATATCATATTTTTGTGATTTTACTGAGCTTCTTAGAGTCAAACATGAAGATGTTTGCATTATGTTGTTCTTTGATTCATTTCAAGGGAAATGCAAATAGTGGATTGAAAGTTTTCCTGTCACATCTATTAAGTGATTTGCAGACTTTTGGCTTATGTTTTTGGAGGAATGGATAGACAGAACCAAGTTGGTGGCAAACTCTCCTTCAATTCAAGGTTTCAAACAATGGAATGATGATCATATTAATGAAGAAATAGATGAAAATTTTTCTTTATCCTTGTCTTCTAATCTGAAATCATTTGAGTGCAAGTCAGAAGATAAGATTCAGTTTGTGGATGAAGCTGCAGAGAACAGTGGAAAATATATTGAAGTTCTAAAAGATCAAATTCAGCCTTATAGGTTTCATGATCAAGATCAGTTTTTTCAAGAGTTTTTGGTGCTAGAACACAAGGAGGGGGTGTTGTTGTCACCTTTCTCCTTTGAGTTTGAAGAAGAATACATTGTTTTTGAAAACAAGTTTGAAAAACAGTTGAATAACATACAAAAGAAATATTGTGTGGCTGAGAATCAGTTGTATAAAGTTACAGAAAGTTATGAGGATCGTTAAACTGATCATGTCTTCTTTAACCCTATAGCTAAATACATGGAAGAGATTTGCACTCCAATATTTCAGTTTTATTTTCATTATGAAGCTCAGATACATTCTAAGCTGCCTTGGTCATCACAGTATCATGATTAATTTGGGTTTGAGTGTAGTCAAGAGCTTCATATACCAGAAAAGACAATTGATTGGATTCATTGGAAGTTTCATGTTCTTTGAGCTACAAATGGAGATTGCAGCTGCTAGGGTAGGTAGGAGTATGTGAAAATAAGCTCAAAGTTGACTGAGCATTTTTTTTTAGTAGGTACAGTTTGAGTCCTTTTTGCAAAATCATTAAAGCTTGAGGAGAAGCTTGGAAAATTTTTAGAATTTTACTCTAAAGGATGGATAGTAGCACTGGAGCTACCAGTTCTTAGTGTACCACAGGGGCACACTATCCCTAGTGGAGCCACTGTTATCACACCCTAAATTTTCAAAAAAAAAAAAAAAACATCATTGTGTCAACTCTGATTTGGTCATGGTTTCAAGTAGGTCTTGAGTCATTTCATTTATGAATTGGGTAAGTGATAGTTTAAAGGTCTTAAGGTCTCATTTTTATGTCCAAATAAAGCTTAAACAACCTTATTCATGTCTTAAAGATCACACAACCCTCTTTAGAAGTCATATTTCAAACCATTTGATTTTTTTTTTTTGAATTAGCCACGAATACACGTTTTTGTAGCACAGAAAATGTAAAAATCCTATTTTGCGCTACGAAAATGCTGCAATTTTCGTTGCGCACTACGAAACCACTGAAGCAACCTTTTTTTTTCATCAAAAATCCTGTTTTTCTGCTTTTAGTAGTCTTTTTCTAGAGGGGTTCGTGAGCAACTGAAAACTAATTTTTTAAAAATGAACGAGGTTTTTCTTCCTAACATACGGAACTACAAAAACCTCTTTTTTTTTCTTCAAATTCATTATGAGGTGGGATAAATTTATCACTCAACTTGCGCTACGAAATTGCTGAAAGTCATTGAGAGAAAAACTCTGTTTTCTGTTTTTATTAGTCAACTTCATGATCCGTTTCTGGCCACAAGAAAAGGTATCTTGGAATTCAGAAAGAGGTTTCTCTTCATAAAATCCCCGGCTACAATAACCTATCTCATGTTTCTCACAAGTGTTACCAGTTGGGAGATACAAGGCTTTCTTTGAAGCCATATTTTCAGAAATCAGAATTTTCCAGTTTTACACATGTTGTTCAAAGACATTTTCTGGGAAGTAGGAGAGGTATTTGAAAAACCAATAGAGGTTTTTGTTCAAAAAATATTTGTCTCCAAAAGCCTCCTTCAGTATCTCAAAATAAATTTTTGATGAAAAGATAAAGGCTCTATCCCAAGACCTAATTTTCAGAAAAAAAACAGGAATAACTTGCAACTGCTGAAGATGCATTTTTG
Organism: Pinus albicaulis; assembly: GCA_034641835.2. Taxonomy (NCBI): domain Eukaryota; kingdom Viridiplantae; phylum Streptophyta; class Pinopsida; order Pinales; family Pinaceae; genus Pinus; species Pinus albicaulis. The sequence goes on from JAXQQM020073863.1 coordinate 19,279, forward strand.
CACTTTTTCATATGAATTTTGGAGAGTTTGAGATGGTTTTGGACAGCTGGAGCTTAGGGAGGATTTTGGAAGGTTTTATTTAATTTTCTAACAGCTAAAGGACCTCGAAATTATGCATTTATGATGGCCAAAATGTCTCAAGAGTTCAAAGGACCCTATGCCTAGAAAATAGGAGACTGTTTCATGTTTTGGTGGAGGACAGAAATATAGCTATGAAGAGTTAAGGCCTATAGTCCAAATTATACCATGAGTTAAGGCCTATAGACCAAATTCTACCATATCAAGCATGAGGTCGAATTCATCAAGGGTTGAAGACTTTTTGGCAAAAAGGGTGCATATTGTAAAAAGATTGTTTTCGGCTAATGCAGAGAGCTTCTATTTGACCAACTTGAGATTAAAAAGGGGTGTTTAGTGTTTTCCTACTCTATTAGTACTTATTTTATATCTTATTTGCAGTGATGTTCATCTATATTACTCAGAACTCATCTTCAAGATGCTCTGACTTCCTTTATAAATGGACTGACTGTGTTTTTACATGTTTCAAGTGTGTGTCTCATGACTAAAAACCCTAATATGCCTCAACTTCAATGTCAATTAGATTCAATGATTTTCTGAGACTAATTTGACTCCATAATACCCAATGTATACATGCTAATGTTAGCTTCAACCTACAGGTTGGAAAATGTTATAGAAAATGACTACTTTTGTAAATGCTGTGAAGGAGCTGATATATACAGAAGCAGTTTAACTTTTCTGAAGCTGAGATTCTTAGTGTACTTCAGTGAGCTTTATCTTCTATCTTTTATTGTTTTACTTCCATAGTGTTAATGCTTATTACTCAGAATTCATGGTCATTTAGGCTCTGACTTCCTTTAAGTGTTAATCTTTGATAAATCTCTGTTAAATACTTTCCTTTAAATATCGTGAGGTATCATTACTCAGAATTCATACACTCATGCTCTAACTTCCTTTGAACCTTAAGATATTGAGACTTTCCTGAATGTGTCACTCTTTCATTGAAGTATATACAAGCCTCAATTTTATAAGAAGAGCTATTTTGTTATCTTTATCCCTATCACTGACTCCATAGCCCAATGGTAGCTAGTCTCCATCTTTCAACCAACAAACCTACAAAATCATAAACCATAGAGTTAGCCATCTATTTACATCTTTATTCAAAATCATTAAACCTTGAGAGAGCTCTCTCAGGCTGAGGAGGCTAAGCCCTAGCTAAAATATTGTTTTGAAATAGTTATACTGAGATATTCTAATCAGCAGCCTATCAGGGTCCTATTTTGGTGATAACACTGCACAAAAATGATGCCGACAGTGACAACAACCATAGAAGCAGTGCTGCAGATAGTGACAAAAACCACAAAATAATTGCAGCAAAATTGAAAATAAATGAATATGGAACTAATATTAACATTATCATTGAGGCTTACCTTCCTTATCCATCAACCTTATTATTGCCCAACAACAATCATGATGGAAATAACAACACCAACAAGATAAGTAGCATAATTTCAAGACTAAATGGAAGTAGAAATCCTCCTATTACTTCATCCTCCTTACTGTACAACATTAATGTCAATGCTAATGATGGAAAAAACATCAATATCAACAGAATTCAAATAAGATATAGACTGAATGGAAATGAAAATGGCAGAGACATGAATGTTGTTGCTACATTTCCACCGATTTCATGGAGACAACCACCGAATTTAGGAGTAGAGGCATTGGTAGAATTGGACAACCCAGGAAGTATTCAACCAAAAAATATTATTAGAGAATACGAAGAAGAGTCAAAATGATAAAGGAACCGATTTAAGAGTTAGCATAAGGGATAAAAAATCGTGTGTCACAATATGAGCTCTTAGAAGTCATTTTCAATGTTATGGAAATGTGGTGATGATAGAGGTAATGGGAAACCAAATCACATGTCTCGAAAATCAGATCCTCATTAACCAGCTATTGACCATGATGTCTGGCCGTACATTTTGATTTCGGTAATGCCACATACAATTTTTGAATAATTATCGGACTCCATGGTACATCATTAGCTATTGAAATGAAGGCGTAGAAACACTGTACTCTGATGTTATCCCTTCTCAATGTCTCGAACACATCCCTTCAATCACTGCCTACCATTTGTATTTCCCGTATCAAAACACCGATTGTGTTGTTGCTTCCCCTATCCATGCATCCACGACAGTGTCTTCACGTTCCCGATCATCCAGTCCAACTCCATTTTTCCTGTAGTTACCCAACCCTTTGCCATTCCCATGCCATAACATCTCTGATGCATCACTGTCGACTCTTACTTGCTCACCCTCCGCCCGACAGTATGATGCATTGATGTCAACTGTCACCTATTGACCTGATAGGTTATCGGTCACGAAACATTACGCCCCTCTTTTTTGCATCGATTGACCTACCACCTTCCGTTGCGTTGGTCTGATCCACCGTCCAAGCCACCGTTCGTTCCATTCCACCGATCAACATATTTCAGCTATGTTAAAACATAATTAAAATTACACACACACACACACATATATATTTATATATAATTTGTATTAATATAGTTATATAATAATTACAACTATGAAAATATCTTGTAATTAAAAAATATATATATACTATATAGTAACTATATGGTAAATTTTTTAATATATATTAAAAAAAGATTAAAAAATCCAAGAGAATATTACTGACAAGATGCATTTCGAGACAAGTAACGAATTATACATAAATAAATTAATGAATGATGTCGAGATGACAAACATGAAGAAAATTGTGCTCCATCATGCTTATCAAAATGACGAGAGAAAAATGAAGAAAATTGTTCGCGATTAAGCTGAAGGAAATTGTCAACAATAAGCTTTGAGGACAAGGCTTTTGAAGGAAAGAGAAATGTTATGAATATAATTCATAACAAATAGAATAAAGACAAGTAATTGTAAATAATAATAATCAAATGATGATTATCTTAAATAGTCATTAGTTAAGTGAAAAGGCAGGTCTAAAATACATGCCCAATCATGAAAGGCCACCTGCATAGGTATATAAGCGGGGCCTCATTTTAACATTCAATCATCATTTATCATTTTATATATTAATAAATGATTACTACAAATACCTCTTGTTTTACAATTTAAAGTCAACAAGCCTTCAATTTTGTTGCTTCAACCCTATTTCAAGAATTCCGAGACATTTTTGCTTGGTCTTATGAAGAAATGCCAGGTATTGATCCTAAGATTGTTACTCACGAAATTAAGACATACCCGGATGTTAAACCTATTAGACATAGATTACGTCCAATACATCTGCAGAAAGCTGTTGCAATTAAAGCTAAAGTTGATAAATTACTGCGTGCATGATTTATTTATCCTATTCCTTTGACAGATTGGGTATCTAACATAATTCCTGTAACCAAGAAACAAGGGACTATCAGAGTATGGGCCTATTATCATGATATTAACAAGGCATGTCCTAAATACAATTATCCTACCCCTTACATCGATCAAATTGTTGATGATTTTGCTGGAAACAAAATATTCGCATTTATGGATGGATTTTATGGCTACAATAAAATAAACATACTCCCTGTTGATCACCCTAAAACGAAATTTATATGTCCATGGGGAAAATTTGCATACTCTAAATTACCATTTGGACTAAAAAATGTTGGCGCAACTTTTCAAATACCTATGTCTTATGCATTTCATGATATCAAACATATTGTACAACCCTACTTGGATGATTTACTTGCTCATGCTTTACGCAGAAAAGATCATCCTACGCATTTAAGTGCCATATTTATGAGATATAGGACTTACAACATTCGTTTGAATTCGTACAAATGTGTATTTTGTGTACAATCATGACATTTACTTGAGGTCATTTTTTCAAAATAAGGCATCTGTGTCGACCCGTTGAAGGTTGAGGTCATTGTCAATCTATCTCCTCCTTCCACTCTACGCCAAATCCAAAGTTTACAGGGGAAAGAAAACTTTCTACATCGCTTTATCCCAAAATATGCAGAGTTAACTAAAGGTTTCACCTGGTTTTTAAAATAATATGTTCCATTCATCTGGGAGAAGCTTGTTGATAAAGCTTTTGATACACTCAAACACGCGTTGACCCATGCACCGTTGTTGCATCCGCCTGATTACCATTGAGATTAATTTTTGTATTTAGCTGTGTTTGATTCCACAATTGGAATGGCTTTAGTTCAAGAGGATGAATCTAACAATGAACATGTGATTTATTACCTAAGTCAGAATCTCAGCCCGATGGAAATTAAGTATTCACTTGTGGATAAGTTGGCCTTGGCAGTCATTCATGTTGTCCAACGATTCTGTCATTACATATTGCTAAGTAAAACCATAGTGATTTCTAATTGCAAACTGATGATGTATAATTTTATGAAATAATTGGTCAGGGGAAAATACTCTAAATGGATCATTATCCTGCAAGAGTTTGAATTGGAGTTCAGGAAATACAAGTCTAAGAAATCATTGGTTTTCGCTGAACTTATGTGTGATTTTCTCAATATTGAATATGAAAGAGTGGTAGAGGAACATCTTGCTGATGAATCTCTGTTTCTAATCAATACATTAGATCCTTGGTATGGAGATATCATTATATATCTCTAGACCCAAACCTGTCATCCAGAGCTTTCACGATCAAATCGACGTAGAATTCAATACCAATCTCAACAATACAATATTATTGGCAACACTCTTTATCGTCATCATTCCGATTATATTTCTTCCTAGGTGACCTATATTCGGAAGGTGACATCTTCCTAGGTGAAATATATTCGGAGGGTGACCTAGTTCTAGTATACGATGAAACTCACGACAAACTAGGTGTTGGTAAATTTGAACCAATATGGCATGGTCCTTATATTGTTAAGCACATGCTTGCAAAAGGAGCCTATGAGTTAATTTATTATGACGATGTCTCTTTAGATAAACCCAGAAACAGAATTTATCTCAAGAGATATTATGCATGATTCTTCATGTGAAGATCCTCTTTGTACATTAGTTACATTTTAGAACAATGTGCCTTAGATTAGTTATTTTTGCTTGACAAGTTTTCGCTACTTTCGCTACTTATCTTGATTACTCTTGATACTACAGATGTTGACGTTCCTTTAGACTTACATTGGTTTTTCTAATGGCGCCTTTCGTAGTACAAGAAACATTTCTTCCGCTACTTGGGTCATCTATTCACCCACCGATGAGTTAGTCTCTATTCATGGGATATGCCTCAGTCAAAAAATGAACAATATTGTAGAATATAACACAGTTATTAAGCTATTATTTGATGCCATCTCATTTTTTATTCAACCTTTTATTGTTAGGTTAGATTTGCAACTCATTGTATTCCATTTAAACGGTGTTTATGTTATCAGAAATCCAGATTTGTTAAGAATATTTTTAAGGGTTCATCTCTTGGAAAGATAGTTTGATTATATTCAATATCAACACATTTCAAGAAATTTAAACACATTGGCTGATGCATTAGATAATCAAGTTTTAAATAGACATATGCAACATTAAAAGTAAAACAAAACAATATTTGATCCATATTGAACAAGGTACTCAGAGATTAGAAGTAGTAATATCATTAGGTTAAAATAATTGTGTGTCAAAAAATATTACATAGTCTTTGATCATAGGTTTCAAACACCTTTTGGTATAAAGATACTAATACAAAAAAAGAAATGTAAATCTAGATCGACCATCAACTATCCATGATGATGACCATGGTAGCAGACTATGGCACGTACCACCATGCGTAGATATCTCCTGAATGGGCCTGGAACCACAGTCACATGTATCTAGAGCCTCAGAGGTATATCATCCTTCCCTGCCTCCGGGATGTCGATAGTCAACCTCTCTAGTTTTTTCTCTAGCTCTACAAGAGCCTCTACTGCATCGGTCTACGGTGGGCCTGCTACTATAGGCCACACATCTCGCCTGTCAAAGCGATGAAGCGTTGCTGGTCGTGATGGTCCAACATCTGCATTTTAGTATTTTTATCAATATTGGGTGATAGAAAATCAAATAAAAATTAGATAACGTAAAATATTCAAAATGATATTTTTTACCTGATGCATCCCACTGAGTCCTCGGTGGGAGTGATGTGTCAGGGTCACCCCTGAAATCTGCTCCTGCATAAGGAAAATCCTCAATCATGAATATTTGGCTCCTGATCCATATAAAGAACTGAAGGGTATATCTAATCACTGGACCTCCATCGCCACCATGATGAGCCATCCATGACACCAATCGCAACATACATGGTTCCCTAGGTCCCGTTGACTCCATTGGAGATTGTTGAGGTGTTATGAGTGGAATCCTCTCCAAAGCGAAAGACACAATAATGGCTCCATACCCAAAGTTTTTCAACTTCCCATTCTTCGATCTCGTAATTTGGCCTTTCATGTTGACCAGAACTCCTTGACACCAATTGAAAATTTTTCCCTCGGAACATTCAATTGAAGTATGCATTTGTGCTTTGGTAGCCACATGCAGAGCTGCACTGCCACACAACCTGGTAACTGTAAATGGAAGGATATTTAGATCTAGTCACAAAATGGTTTTGATATCAATGCAACTATCCTTCAAATTTGAATCTTGGCTGCAATACTGAGCCATATAAGATGTAGTGGGCATACCACTTGGTCGTGACCCAAACAAGGAAATGTCTCTCCCTCTATAGGGTAATCCAGTGAGGAAATAGATATCCTCTGTATCGATCACAAGCCTATTGTCCCTAATGATGAAGCATTTCTCTCGAACATCCCAAGCATTGACTAAGAAGGTCATCAACTCTACCTACTCCTTCATTCCTTGAATCACCCATAATTTATACAATCCACAAGTTTTTAATGTGCAAAATGTTTCCAGGTCATCCATGGCTTCATTATCTTGAAGCTCATGCTCCCTTTCTCACCATTCCAACATGATTTCTAACCTACAAACCATCAATGAGGATCATTAGAAATCAATTGGGAGAAATTGAGCCATTTTTTATGGATAGAAACATGATTTTGAAAACCCCACAGTGCTTGCACAGGTTTTATGTGTACTACACAATGCGTTTTTGCGCACTAGATATACATAAAAACCACGACGGCCTGATGATTTTTTCTATTAAGAAATCATTAGGGTGCGTGGGTTTCACCATGAAAACCTACGCACCCCTGAGGGCGGATTTCAAAATCCGATTTACCCCTAAAAACTAACCGAAAAACTTAAAATGAAAAAATAGACAGATGAAAAGAAAGATAACGATGATGTGGAATACTTGGAGCTGATGGTTCTCGAAATGGTTGATTGGTTCTCCCGAGATCTGCTCCAGAAGGTTTAGGGAAAAAACCCTTTCTTCTCTACTCTGAAAACTAAAAGGTAAAAATGATTTGTTTTGACTTATTTTTATAGTTTTCAATGAATAAAATAATATTATTTTGTTCATTTTTCACTTTAGGAGTCAAATTTCAAAATGTTTTTTCATGTTTGAGAGCAGATAATTGTAAATTTTCAAGTTTTTGTGTAGGGAACAAGTTATGTTTGAAAATAATCATTTGGACAATGAGTATACTTTTATCACTTTTTCAGGCTCTATAAATAATACGAAAAAGTGAAAGACAAGAGTCCTCTTTTAAGCCCTTTTCAGACTCTCTAAACATGAAAATATTTCCAAGCACTTTATTATTTGAACTCGTTAAAGTAAATGAACAATTGTCTATTCAGTATAAGTTTACCCCTTTTCTGGACTAAACTAGACAATTTACAAAAAATGTATACGTTGACTAAGTATGGTCAATAGAGTTCTCTCCTACGTTATTTTATCCTTTTTTGGGTTTGAGAGACTAAATTTATGAAAAAGAACACTACGAAGTTTACTTATGTTTTTCTTATGACTCCCTAAAACTGAAAAACACCAATTTAATCCTATGCTAGACTCGTTAAAAATAAATAGTATAGGACCTGTCGATTACAATAGGACCGAACCACTCCTTCGTAGGGTTCGTAAAAAATACTGAGATGGACTCATATGAAGGATGAGATTATATAACAAGGAAATTTTATCCTCCTCAAGCTTGAAAAAAGTAAAGGGGAACTTGCCAGTAATGGTGGGGCGAAAATGAGAAAAATAATCCATTTTGTTCTTGTTTTAAAAAAGAAGCATGTCGCTCTTGAGCACGACACTTTGTCACACTCATGTTTGGTTGGGTAATCCTTTTATCTTAAATTTAATCAAACCACATTGAAAGTCTTCAACTAGTCTTGGGTATTATCTTTGTGTCAAATGTTGCCAAGCCATTTACAGTGTCCTTATGTGTTTAAGAGAAAGTTCAATTTTAAATTTACCATTCATTGCAAATATTTTTCTCCATTCTTGTTGACCATCCCTGAGTCAGTCCTTGTAAAAAATTTCTTCAAAAATTGATCTAATGGTTTTGTGTCGTAGGATTTCTTGCAATGGATCACTTTCTATCGAAATCAGCTCATTATCTAGAAATTTGATTTAGAATCCTATCAGTACCTTGGAATTTGCATGCCCTAATGTCAAGTTTCTCACCTTCAATGACATGTTCTCATCATTAACCTTCGTTCAAATGATTATATGAGTGTTATACTGCAATCATTCATTCACACTTCATAGATTGTGCTGAAGTACTTTGAGATCCATTGTCATTATTAGTGGTTTCTCTCACACTTGTTAACAATTCTCATCATTTACTAGTAATCAAGTGGTCTCTACCATGTTCGACTTCGACATAATCCATCACATGGATAGATTCTTACTAATTCGAGAAGTGGGAATCAAGACCCTAGATCTAGTTTCCACCATCTAGGCTGCGAGCAGTTATGTATTCATGATACAATAGATTTCCTTATGACATATGACTGCGCCCATACTGTGTCTACTTTTGATGTAATACCATAATCATATCTATACCAAAACATTTATTTAGTTTTTCTCTGAGTACAGGAATGCCTACCTCAGTGATGGTATATATTTTCATTGAATGTTTTTACAAGTTTTCTACCGTCGTCTCTAATCCAATCCTTGGAATGACAAAGCGCTTCACTCTTTTGAAAAACTTTCTTAGACTTCGCACTTTAGGGGGAAATCTGTTACACGTCATTTTGTCACCATCACATTTGAATATCATTATGGGTCAATCACTATCCATATCATGTTCCCTTAGAGGTAAAAAATACTCATGTTCTTGAACCAAGTCTTGGAAATTGGATAAAATCTCTTTAAAACCTTTAAAAGATTACCGGCGCACTTTTTGTGACTATTATGTGGACATGCACTGATAATTCTTCTTTTAGCCACGATGATCGCCACTCGGTTTGCCACTAAAACCTATGCACCCCCATAAAAAGGAAGTAACCAAAAAAGGTAACTTCTAGAAGCATAGTTGGTTGAATATTCTCCCAACTGGAAGCCTCTAGATTCACGCCAGTTCGAGCTTTATCCCTCTACTCATGGAGCTTATCCCTTGGCCAAAGGAACCTAAATCCCTTCATGGGAGGAACTCATCCCTCTCTTAATGGATCTGAAACTACCTCAATCTCTCTATAAATTGAGCTGAAGTTTCAGGTTGAAGGGTAGATACTAATTTGTGCAGGTTCTAAGCTAGAGAGAGTTCATAAGATTCTGAATTAGTAAGTTGTTTTTTTCACATTGAATATCACACCTTTGTGCACATGAATTCATGTTGGTCATTCTAGAAGGGAAGGCTTATCAAAACCAAGGAAAGGATTGCGCATACAAACGGGAGAAATATGTACAACATCAAGGCTCAGGTTGTAATATTTCCACTAGAAAATTTGGCGGAAATTCCGACGGCCAATTCGTCGCTATTCCGACACATAGTCATCGCAAGAGCGACAGTTTGAGGGCGGGAAAAACGTGGTTTACCATACCGTCACAGTTCCGATGCAATTAAAAAGTGTCGCACTACTGACACTTTTTCCGTCAATTCCAAACAAGTGTCACTCTTTCGACGTTTCCCAATCCGTCGCACTTCCGACCTTTGTAAGCTGTCACACTTCTGACGAAATGTGGTCCGACGTTTTGAACGTCACTCTTCCGACGTCTGTAAACTGTCACAATCATGACAAAATGCGGTCCGACGTTTTGAACGTCGCTCTTCCGAAGTTTTTAAACTGTCGCAATTCCGACGCAATGTGGTCCGACGTTTTGGACGTCGCTCTTCCGACGGTTGTAAACTGTTACAATTCCAACAAAATGTGGTCCGAAGTTTTGGACGTCGTGCTTCCAACGTTTGAAAACTGTCGTAATTCCAACGAAATGTGGTCCGATGTTTTGAACGTCGCTCGTCCAACGTTTTTATATTGTTGCTCTTCCGACGTTTATAATTTGTCGCAATTCCGATGCTTACAAGGCGTCGGTATAGCGACGGCGGGTTCAATTTAAAAAAAAAAAATGAAACTTTAAAAGAGGAAAAACAATGTTTTGAATATATTATATGAAGTAAAACAGTCCATGAAGTCATTACATTTTCACATCTGAAGATTGGAACCCAAATATCCATCCAGAAAAGTGGAAGTCCCACCCTAGACAATGATAGAAAAATACCCCATGTCACATACAGGGACATGATATAAAACCCAGTAACGGTCCACATGGAGATTATTGACAATCTGAGAAAGCATCCAAATATGCCCGAGGCATCTATAAGAAAGTGAAATAGCAGTATGTAGAATAGTAAAGCAACAGATAGAGTACCGACGTCCATTGTTCCAAATACAAATTAAAGTACCAAAATCCTTGAACAGAGAAAAACGCTAATCATGTGAGGAGTGTGATATGTCCAAAATATAAAAAGACCATCAGACCATATCAATAAACCAGCAACATAGACCAACATCGCTAGTTTTGAAGGAAAAGTGATAAACATTAATCATTTTTTTTTCACAAGAGAAAAAATGTTGTTTTGAATATATTATATGAAGTAAAACAGTCCATGAAGTTATTACATTTTCACATCTGAAGATTGGAACCCAAATATCCATCCAGAAAAGTGGAAGTCCCACCCCAGACAGTGATAGAAAAATACCCCATGTCACATACAAGGACTTGATATAAAACCCAGTAACGGTCCACATGGAGATTATCGACAATCTGAGAAAGCATCCAAATATGCCCGAGGCATCTATATATAAGAAAGTGAAATAGCAGTATGTAGAATAGTAAAGCAACAGATAGAGTACGTACCGACGTCCATTGTTCCAAATACAAATTAAAGTACCCAAAATCCTTGAGCAGAGAAAAACGCTAATCATGTGAGGAGTGTGATATGTCCAAAATATAAAAAGACCATCAGACCATATCAATAAACCAGCAACATAGACCAACATCGCTAGTTTTGAAGGCAGAGTGATAAACATTAATCATTTTTTTTTCACAAGAGAAAGAACGTTGTTTTGAATATATTATATGAAGTAAAACAGTCCATGAAGTCATTACATTTTCACATCTGAAGATTGGAACCCAAATATCCATCCAGAAAAGTGGAAGTCCCACCCCGGACAATGATAGAAAAATACCCCATGTCACATACAGGGACATGATATAAAACCCAGTAACGGTCCACATGGAGATTATCGACAAATCTGAGAAAGCATCCAAATATGCCCGAGGCATCTATAAGAATGGAGTATTTATACAAAAAATCATACAAAATATCTCATAACAAATTGAGATATTATCTAGGATAACTAATAAGTATTTTACAACAATATAGAGACAGATGGTCTCGTAGATAAGAAAAATGATAACTGATGTTGTGCTGTTTCCTTCTTTTAAGAATGTGCTGGAGGAAGGCCGTATATCTTGGCTTGCTGCTGTCCTATTCAGTAATTCTATGTTGATTATTTCATTTCACTGATACTCTTTAACTACTCTGATACTCTTTGACCTTTGTTCATTCTTTTATCCTTTTTATCATGATATACTATGGTAAATAGGCAAAAATTTATGTAAGGATAATTTTTTACAAAAGTTCCATCATTTCTTCCCACCATTGAACTTCTGGCACTCTGGTCCTTTGCAACTTTCTTAGTGTTTCATCAGCCTTAGTATATCTGAAGAAATTAGGCTGATTTGGGAACAAATGATTTACTTCATACTCAAGATAAAATAAATTCTCCAATCTGTCATGAAGGTTTTTCCTTGTAGGCAATGCTGCTATTGATGAACTTGTTGAAGAACTAGCTTGATTATCAGCATATTTGTCCAATTTTTCAACATAACTATCAAGGTCCATTAGCTTATCTTCTGCAACTATAGGACTGGGCAATCCTCTATTTAACAAAATATTCAATCTTTCTCTGAAGGCAATGATTTCTTCTTGCATATCTGAGCACCTTCGTTCTAAATTATGTACCAGAGTTCTTTTAGTAAAAACTCTCTTTATTTCTAGAATTGTTCCGGTCCTGTCCTAAATACCAATTTCTGCAAGTTGATTCTTAGTCTGAGTATTCAAAAAATGTATAAGTCTATTGGCCTCTTCTGGCATATTTCCCAACTCTTGTCTTGATCTCTCAATCTCATCCAGAGCCAATTTAACTAAGTTATTCTGTTCATCCATTATTTTAATTGAGGACCAAACATCCTTTATTGATTGAATGATATTATCCCAAAGAATTTCATTTATTTATTTTAAAGGTTTCTCCAATGTGAGATCCTTTTCCAATGCTTTGACTATTTTTTCTAATTTGTTCACTTCTCTTGTTTTATCGGCAACACTCATTTTTGAAAAATCATATTTATGTTCTAGAGTGGCCAATTGTTCCTTTTTTTTGTGAAGCTCTATGGCCTGAAGTTTCATATCTTCCATTGACTTTGTTAATTCATCAGTGTTCAAATTTGCAGTGTTGCTCTGTGACAATTCTGTTGGCTGACCTGTTGTTGTTGTACCTGTCACTACTCCTGCTGTAGATACTAGAATATTTTCCTGCTTATCTTTTAATGCATTCTCAAGCTCTTTTTCAGTTGCAGTAAGTTTCTCATTCAATTTTAAGAGCAAATCCATTAGTTCTTCCTCAGAATTTTGTTTGATGATTTATGCAGTCTGTGGATGTCTTGAGGCCGGTAACTTTAATTGTTTTCTCAGAGCTGCAATATCATCATCTTTTCTCTTGATCAAAGCTTCAATACCTTTCACATCTTTAGGATTATGACCCAAACCAATGATTATTTCCTCTGAATTTTTGATTCTATTATCCTTAGCCTAGGAGGAGGCTTTTTCAAGCTGCAACTGTGTATTAGTATTATCCAAAGAATCCTGCAACTTATGGGTCATCATTGATTTATTCGTCAGAGTAGAATAAATCATCTCACCTGTTTGATTGTGTAGCTCAATTTGATCTAAAGGATGGATATCCTTTGCTAAGACTTAAAAATTAGTCCTAACGTAATCTGTAGTTGTCTGAGGCTGTTGCGCCTTGGGCTTGAAATGGCTCATTAACATCTTACCCTGTTGGATGTCATAAGCTGACATCAATATTTCTTGACTTTTCGGAGCCATCTTCAAATATTGGTTGTATACTTGAAGTCTAAGTGGATCGTTCCTGGCCTTTATATTGATGAATGTTCTTTTGATGTCCGAGGCAGTTTTTACTGGAGGTTTGAAAGAAGATATTTCTGCACTTTTTTGCCTCTGTATTTCCTGTTTTTGAAAATTAGTGGATGTCCCACTACCTGTACCTATTTGCTGACTGTCTTCTCTTCCCTGCCTGTCAGGGATTTCCTGAAATGATTCATCTTCTAGAAGGGGAGTTAATTTCTGCCTTTTAACATCTTGCTGTTCAAAAGAGCCACCAATAGGAGTAGTTGTTTTAGCCTCTCTCTTTTTTCCCTTTTCTATATTCAGAGGAGTTTGTAAAATAGAAATTTCTGGCTCACTGATCTGAGTAGGAGGAATTTGTCCTCGACCTTGTTCTTTAGAAGCCTTTGGTTTCTCTGTCATTATGAATTTTTCAATTATTTGTATATCAGGATCCTTTTCTTTTCCTTTAGATTCTACTGCTACTGTACTAATCTCCTGCAAATTTTGTTGTAAAGTCCTGGCTGAAGAAGATCCCTGCACCTGTCCAAAAGATTCTAGGTCAAGTATCTTTTCAAGATCTTTCATTACATTTTCAACATTGACCTGCTCACTATCTTTTTCAACCAATGTCCCTTCTGTCCATTCATCCATATTAGCATATTGTTCTATTTATGGGATTCTTTGATGGATGTATGGTGACAGTTTATTTTCATTCTTCTATCACAGCTAAATTTGTTTGGATCATAAGGCACCCAGTAGAAACTCTTTTGTAGTCTGAGATAGTCTTCTAAAATCCTTTTGGCTTCCTTTCCAGCTTCCCTAGAGTTACAAATGAAGGGACCTAATTGGCTCTTGATCCTAAGTTGAGCCTTTTTCTTTGCATTGCAAAAATGAATTATATCTGAATTATTCATCTGCCTGAAATATTCTAATGCAAAGAGTCTCATTGGTACATACTTGGGCAATTTGAATGGGCATAATTCACATCCATATATCCTGATCTCTGTGTAGTTTTGATATAGGTACCAGTCACCTATCTTGTACTGCTTTGAGAGCTGAAGGATTTTCTTGATTTCATTGTTAATTCTAGGAGGAGAGACTCCTATCAAAAAGGTGGTTGAAGGATGAACAAAAAGGTCAACAAATTCATTATAGGAATAAGGAGAATCAGAGGAATTGTGAGTAATGGCAGACCAAAAGATGACTGACCTAGGATTTCCTTTGGCATCAAGTTTCTTAACATAAAAAGGGAAATTTTATGACTGAAAGTAAATCATGAGATGATATATGACAGAAGAATACTTAAATACTCTCTCATTTCAAATATCATGAACTGATCATGGATTTTGTCAGTAATATAAGATGCAAAATCGTACTTAACAGCAGGAGGCTGTCCAGGGGTAAAAATGGATAACAATACTAGGGTTAACTGATCAACATAATCACTAGTATTGAAGCCCATTATGGAAGATATCATGTTTAAAATAAGTCTACCCTCATCAGTAAATAAATTATAACCATAAGGGGGAGGGGTTTTAGGCTGATGCTCTGGTAACATGAAGGTTTGGCATAGACAATTTATCTCTTCATGGGATAACTTAGTAGATTTCTCAAGTAATTCAGCCATGGACAGGGGAGTGAGAGCTTGACCAGGTTGGAATTGTAGCATTTCATTTATGGACTGAGCAATTATTGGGAAAAGGACATTTTGACTTGGGGATAAAACTGCTCGTTGGTTGGGATCATAATTTGCGTAGCAATAATGGATTAACTCAGGAAAAATATGGACTGAGGGGAGAAGGTACATAGGAATATTTTATTCCCAAAGTCCAAAGATGTTAGAACCATTCAAATAATTGTCTCTGTAGCGGCAAAATATTCGAAGAGGATTCTCACTGAGAAGCAAGTCCTTTATTTGAAAATCCATATCGGCTAAAGGCAAATAATCCAAGTCCTTGTGAGGGGCATTGATGGGCACAACATTCAGAGCTACAGGAACTTCCATTTTTGGTTCTTGTGGATTCAGAAATGGAATTTCGGGGTTTTTGTGGACAAGGGGCACAATTACCAGTTTTGGGAATATAATTGCAATTCTGGGAACGAAAAATACCACACTGAACTTCTTTTCAGACCTTAGTGCAGAATTAAAACTAAAACCAGGATTTTTTACAGAGTTTAGCGGGGAATTGGAATAAATACTTGTTTACGGGAAATGAAACGTGTTTAAACAGACGTTGGTTATGACAGAAGAACCCTGAAATACTCGGCTTCAATTCTCTTCAGCAAGGTAATGGTTAGCAAGCGTTAACAGTTGGTTTTTGAATTTTCTTGCATGGAAGACTGGCTAGCGCACGAAACAATGAAAATGACGCAGACGCAATTTGTTTTATTTACAAAGTCAAAAGGGTGGCAGGTTTTGATTGATGACATCAACATGTACGATGGTTTCGTCACAGAGGGATAGGAGCGGATATTTGTTTGGGCCGCTCACGCAGTGGAAATCCGGACCCGAAAAATATTAGGGCGAATTTGATAAGAAATTCACGTCACAACTCTCCCTACGTACGCCAGCCCAACTTCAGACCCAAAAAATATTAGGGCAGAATTCATTTGGTTTTCACGTCACAAAATTGGGCGACGTTAGTAGGCTATTTTGGAATGTGAATTTGGTTTGAATTATGGTTTATCGCCATTTGAAGTCCAGCGGGCTTGACTTAAGAACAATTTTTTTCGATCCCATATTATAAAATTTGTGTTGGTTTTCTTTGATAATACAAATATTTGTAATAAATCATGGGAATACCACACTAGTAAACATGTGAAAAAGTTATATAAATTATTAAGAACAATCATTTTTAGTAAAAATATCCAAATGTGCTTTTGGGAAATAAGAATTCGAGTATTTGGTTCATATTGTTTTAAAGGAAGGAGTGAAGTTGGAGCCTCAAAAGATGCAAGCTATTACAAAATGACATATTCCTAACAAAATCAAGGTTCTTAGAAGATTTTTTAGACTTACATGATATTATTGATCATTTGTTAAGAATTATGCATGCATTTCAAGTTCACTCACATATCTCTTGAAGAAAATATCATTTATATGGAATGATGAGGCTACTTTGGCATTCTCTCTTTTAATGGATGCCATGTCTTCTACACCAACATCGGTTGCACCTACTTTTGGTAAAACATGCATAGTAGAGTGTAAGGCACTAGGACAAGGAATTTATGTAACATTAACACAATAAGGGATATCATTGGCTTTTAAAAGCAAGGAATTCAAAGAAAATATTTGGTGAAATCTACGTATGAAAAATAAATGGAAGCAATATTACATGCAATAAAAAATGGGGATAGTATATCAGTGGGAGGTACTTTAAAGTCAAGATATACCATGATAGCATAAAGTATTTTTTGAAGCTATGGATTTCATTGGAAGATTAACAAAAATGAGGAGAGAAAATGCAAAGTTTTAATTTTGAGATAATCTGCAAAAAGGGTAAGGAAAATTTAGTACATGATGCTCTTTCTAAAATAGAAGAGGCCTCAAATTTATATCCAATTACATTTTCTATTCCTAGGTGGCTAGAAGAAGCTTCCCATAATGGATAAATGACAATAGTACTAAAAAAAAACTAAAATTTATAAAGGATGGGATGAACTCTATGGAGCATTGGGAGTGAAAGAGAGATATACTTTGGTGCAAATGTAGAATATTTTTATGCACACAAGCATATTTGAATAAACAAATATTAAGGGATTTCCATGTCTCTCTGATGGTAGGACGCAGGGTTCCTTAAAACATCTCAAAGGATCAAAAAATATATTTTTGGAAGGAATGAAAAAAGATATTCAAAATTTTGTAAGAGAAGGTCAGGCTTGCATAATAAATAAAAGAGAGATAGTAAAATCTCTAGGGTTACTTCAACCATTCCACATACATATTCAAAGACTAGAAGATATATCAATAGACTTTATTACATGGTTACTGAAATATAAAGGTAAGTATTACACTAGCTGTCATGAGTTCTACATATCAAACACAATCAAATGGTCAAACAAAAATAGTTAACAAATGTTTTTAAGGTTATCTACAATGTTACTCTTTAGAAAAGCAATCTTAATGGATGAAGTGGGTTCCTCAAGGAAGAATGGTAATATGATACTATCATACTACCTATCACACATATACTAAAATTTCCCCATTTAAGGCCCTTTATGGATATCCAACTCCTAGTATCTCATACTTTTTGCAAGATAAGTCCAAAGTATAGGAAACAGAGTCACATATGGAAAATACTAAAAAAACTTTGAAAATTATTATGGAAAACCTTCAAATGACATGAAACATGATAAAACAACAAGGGGAACAACATTGAAGTGAAAGATAATTTGAGGAGGGTAATTGGGTATTTTTAGATTATAGCATTATAAGCAATCTTCATTCAAGAAAAAGAAGAATAAAGAATTAGCTAAAAAATGCAATGTGGAAAAAGTCAAAGTCAGGATTAAATCAGCAAGGGTCCAAAAGTTGAAATACTCGATAAAGTTGGGAGTTTTTTGAAAAAGTTGGAAAAAGTCGGCAAAACTAAAAAAATACAAAAATATTCATTTTTGGAAAAAATCCTGATTTTTTCAAAAAAAATTAAAAAATTATTAAAGAAACTACCTCACTCAATATTTTTTCGAAAAAGTCGGCAAAAATTCAGGACTTCGAGGATAAAATTGTGACTTTTTCAAGGATGAAAAAGTCAGAAAAAAGTCGGCCAATAAAGTCGTCTCCGGGAAAAATTCGGGATTTTTTCAAAAAGTCGGGACTTTTTGCCGACTTTTTCCACACTGAAACTGTTATGGCCCTAAATAATTATTCATAGGATTTCACAAGTGGTATAGAAGTTATATTTTCCTTCATCTTGCATTCATAAGGTTTTTCATGTATCTTGCCTAAAAAAGGTTTTGGGAAAAAATATGCCAATGTAAATAGAACTTCCAAAATTAGATGAAGAATGAAAGTTGATTCTTGAACCACAAAAATTTATAGATAAAATTATGTATCTCTTTGACATATAACCATTATGAAGTACCTAATCAAGTGGAAGAATATTCCTCTAGAAGAAGGTACATGGTAAAATGATCAATTCATGATGAAATACCCATGGCTAAAGGGTTCGTTTGAAGTTTTGACAAAGGTTTTGTTATATGTTTTATATAACGCGCGGCGGAATAGTTTTATTGTTTGTTAAGGTCCCACACAGTGATCAAATTTGAAGGGCAGGTCTGAATTTCAATTAGAAGGGCATATATCTATGTCGCCCTTCCATAATGAAAAGCTTTAAAAAAAAACTTTTCAATTGACCACAATAAATTATTTTACATTTCATTTTCAGAAAGACAAAACCATCAATCTTTATATTAATAAAAGACTGTTACATATACAACAATGAAGAAGGCTCCATCTTTCATTGCTTAAATATTTCATTGGCAATGTCAACATAAGTCTTGAAGACACTATTATAAGAATTTGGATACATACCACCGGGATATAGGAGATTCTTATGTGTCAGATTGTGTAATGCAATTTTGACTTTGTTTCACAAGGAGCAGCAGCATGGAGGTCTCGATTTTTCTTATAGAACTTTTTTATTATTATTTGAAACGTTGTTTATAGATATGAATACAACAATGAAATTATGAGCATGGTGGACAATTAGTCAAGCTCATGATGCCAAACCATGATGATGTAAGTTTGGAATTTAACATTTTTACATGTTAAAGACAAATAGTCAAAATCACCGACAACTTAGTATGCCATAATTAATAATCATTCCCTGTTCACTTTTGTTAATAGGTTTATGTCACACGATGATGCAGGGGCATTAGGCACTAGCCAGCAATGTAGGAGGTTTTGTCCACATGTTGTGGCTAGGAGGGTTCGCAAACATTTGAGTTGTAACAGCTAGGTGTCAATACCTCAGCTGACTGTATTACTTAGACTAGTTAGAGTTGTAGGAGAGCTCTAATGGGTCTAATAGTTGAATTATTATAATTAGACCTTTTGATTTCTAGAACGGTCCTCTCAGAGGAACCGAAGAGACATATGTTATGTATATAAATTGTAATTCCTCGGATGAATAAAAGTAGAGAGGGAAGAGGAGAGTAGAGAGGGGATTTCTGCAATAAACCTCTGTGTGTGAACAATTGTTTCCAGTTAAACGATTTCCAAGCTTATTTTCCATTGAATTATCTCGAACTGATAATTGTGAAGAATTGTTTAACTGTGAGGCGATTGGGTACTGATAATTCCATTCTTCTGTCTTTGAATTCCCGTAAATTGTTGGATAACCTTGTGAAGTCACCCCACCCGAAGGCGAGGTCTGTGTAGAGAACTGGGGTCGTGAACACTGTTCAAATATAAAAATACCGCTTAATAAAGAGACAAGATTGTTGTGCTTTCGGAACCTGACCCAAGGATTGGACATGAGTTAACAAACAAAAGGATAGCGGAACCATACTTGCACCCGTGGTCAAGCCCTATACCAAAACCACAAGCGGAATCACAAAAGCAGGTTGCCCATATCGCACCGCTTTTGCGGAGTAGGCGGTATTTTCTATTCGTGAGCGATTCCATAGGGAATGTGACATGTGGCGAAGTGACCCCCGGAAAACCACCGTTTAACCCGCGCCATCGCACGTTAAAGCCCGACGTTGGAAGCCGAGTGAAATTGCCAAGAGTCGTTGATTTGGAGAAGGGCCATCAGACGGTGGTTGCACGTTGAACTTGCCAGGAGGTTAACTAAGGTGTGCGGAGGATAGCCAGGTATGATACGAGTGTTTTATTGGTTATTGATATATATATAGGTGGGGCCGGAGTATAACGAAATTGTTTAATTAAACAATTGGTGGATAATTAGCATAAGTCTGGAGCGTGATTGTTGTAAGGCTAGGTGGTGAAATATAGAGCCGAAAGTTCATTACAAGTTATTTATTTAAAAAGAAACGTGGAGTATAAATACAAAGTGTTGAAATTTAAACATTGGTTATAAGGATTGGAGATAATATAAAGTCGGGAATATAAATTAAAGTCCAACCATTGTGGATAGTATTTATTTATCAAATTCTACAAATTTGATAAATAAACCCGAAGAAAGAAGAAGTCAATTAAGACTTAGGCTGGAGGAAAAGAACGGGGTAAACCAAGGGAAAATGCTAACAGAGCAATTGAAGACACACCAACTCTCCTTAGGGGTCCAATTTCAGTTTTGTTGTGTCACACGATGATCTCTCTTCTCTGGCATTTACTTGTATTGAAGATCACTATTCTAGGAATAAGGAGTTATTTTCTCCAAAAATAACCCTAGCCAAACATTGACAATGCATCAAGGATATCTTTCTATGCTTCATAAGTACATATGTTCTACTCCTAAATCATGTCTTGGAAGTGGTTGTTTTGCTGGAAATTATTCACCAGTTGAT
Source organism: Pinus albicaulis (assembly GCA_034641835.2). Lineage (NCBI taxonomy): Eukaryota > Viridiplantae > Streptophyta > Pinopsida > Pinales > Pinaceae > Pinus > Pinus albicaulis. The sequence continues at coordinate 40,364 of JAXQQM020073863.1, forward strand.
TTCATACCAAAGTCTTTTTCACATTTTCAGCATCCAATACATGAAAAAGATAATGGTTTAAAACAACATGAATATTTGAAATTTTGCAAGAATTGTTTGGCACACTTTGAATATGAATTTTGAAGTCAAGTGCATGATGTTGTATAGGATCAAGTGTCATTTTGAATACCAAATGTTTCACAAGAAACTTCTCAACATGCTACCCTGCAGTAAGGATTAAATGACAATATTGCATCAACTATTTCCATAATAAAAGTGCACCTCGGCCATAAGACTAAACAACTACAAATGTTGTAGATCTAACAAGACCACACGATCAAATGTATTCCACAAGGCCAATACTGTATGAAAAATGAAAAGGAGTTTGCAACCAAAATACCTTAGGCAACTAATTCATTTAGATACACCAAACCATCAGCAAAAAGGAAAACTAGCCTACTTGGCCCCAATATTTTCAACTGGGTCCTCTAATTCAACCAATAAAAAGGCCAAAACCATAGCATTGAGATACATTTCATTACATTGTCAATAACAATAAAATTTGACTCAGCCATAACCCTTTCCTTTTATTTTTGTGAAAAGCTTTATGCATTACTCTAATGTGGCTAGTCCATAGGCCAAGTAGACCACTGGGTAACAAATATGTTTCCTTTCACCTTTGAGTTTTCAAATTATGCCTACCAAATCTAAGACATTTAAGAGGGGAAACTAATACAACATTAAAAATAAAACCAGAGCACACATCTAAAAATTACCTCCTTAGCTACTGTCACACCATCATTAACTATTTTCAGAGAACCATGCTTGCTCTCCAAGATAACATTTTTCCTTTCACCAACCTAAGATTGACAACTTTAAATGATGTAACCTATGAAATCGTAAATGGAGAAATCATAGTAACAATAAAGTAACCTATGTAACAATAAAGTCGGATTCATCCTGGGAGTGGTAATGGGAGAAATCATAGTGAACAACAGGAAACATGCAGAGTTGCTTACAATCAAATAGATGAAAAAGCACATACAAAAAACCTAGATAATAATCATGAACAAGCTTAATATTGAATTATGAACTGTAAAGGAACTTACAAAATGTGACATTACGAACCTGGTCAAGCGCACAAGCAAAAATATCCTGGACATGACCCTCGTTGACAAGTTGTATTGCTCATGATGCAAGAGGATTTGTACCTGCACTGCCAAGTCAATCAAAATCCATTATTATCTATACAATAAATACAAGTAATAGATGTTGTATTTTTTACTCTAAGATGCATTCTTATGATAATATTAGAATATATGTTGAAAATGTCAAAACATACCTGAATAAGCTCCTCTTCGTTTCAAGAACAATTTATTGGAGTCGCATGAACTTGGAACAAGCCTCCCACAATCTGAAAGAGTAGCAACTAAGTCAACAGTGACTTTTTTGTTGCTACGCTGGATCGAGGGAGGTTTGCTCCAAGATTAAATTGCTCCAATAAATTATTCTCTACTAAACAGGGCCAACCATGTGAAGGTGGAAGCTCTTATGGCCCCTCCCCCCCCCTCACATCACTCTCAATTCCCCAATACCCAATCTATATTTCATTTTTACTTTCATGAGCATAAAAAAAAATATTCAATAACTAATAAAAAAATAATTCAACAAAAAGTACGCAAGGAAACATTGCAATTAATGCTTGACATAAAAATAGTATGATAAATGAGTTTTTTATATAACGCAAAAAACGTTCCAAGTATGGTCATTGGTAACGTTTGTCTTATAATAATACAATATTTTACATTATTGAATTTTCTTTTTCTTCTTCCTATTTTTAAAGCTCCTAATTACATCATCAATATCATCATGCTCTGCTCCTGTTTCATGCCTTTCGACCCGCACTGCTGACCTAGTTGCGTAGTCACAATGTCTGGTCTCATCCAGTGACGGGGCATCGCCTACAAAAACAGATAATATTAAATTTTAATTGTCAGTTTTTAAATATCATTGAACTAGTTCGGTAATATTAATAAAAAAAAAATTGCAATGAGATTATTTACCTGGTGCACCAGTTGTCGCCGCTGACCTATTTGCGTAGTCACGATGTCTGGTCTCATCCAGTGACGGGGCATCACCTACAAAAACAGATAATATTAAATTTTAATTGTCGGTTTTTAAATATCATTGAACTAGTTCGGTAATATTAATAAAAAAAATTGCAATGAGATTATTTACCTGGTGCACCAGTTGTCGCCGCTGACCTAGTTGCGTAGTCACGATGTCTGGTCTCATCCAGTGACGGGGCATAGCCTACAAAAACAGATAATATTAAATTTTAATTGTCAGTTTTTAAATATCATTGAACTAGTTCGGTAATATTAATAAAAAAAATTGCAATGAGATTATTTACCTGGTGCACCAGTTGTCACCGCTGGCCTAGTTGCGTAGTCACGATGTCTAGTCTCATCGAGTGACGGGGCATCGCCTACAAAAACAGATAATATTAAATTTTAATTGTCAGTTTTTAAATATCATTGAACTAGTTCGGTAATATTAATAAAAAAAAATTGCAATGAGATTATTTACCTGGTGCACCAGTTGTCGCCGCTGACCTAGTTGCGTAGTCACGATGTCTGTTCTCATCCAGTGACGGGGCATCGCCTACAAAAATAGATAATATTAGATTTTAATTGTCATTTTTTAAATATCATTGAACTAGTTCGGTAATATTAATAAAAAAAATTGCAATGATATTATTTACCTGGTGCACCAGTTGTCGCCGTTGGGACTATTGCCCTGTCTTCCTCTCCAGTGGTAAGATCCTCAAGGGAAAGATTCTCTGTCATTTAAACAAAAAATGTTATAAGGACAACCATCAAGGTATAATTAGAAAAAAATATAAGTGGAAATTAATTACCGTCACGGCCCTCACTGATACTAGCATTGTCGGCCTAGTCCCTACTACAATGATTAGGTTGCACGTGAGGATCATCTACATTTGGCTCTAAAACTAGGTTATTTGCATCGTCGGTAGTGTTGCTCCCCTAATTTAAAAAAAATTGTTAAACATTAAATTTATGGATGAAAACAAACATATTGAAAGGTTAATGTTTTACCTTATCAGGCATTCTGGATCTTGGGACCTGCCCCAAGCTTATGCGACGTTCAACTACGGCTTGATAGCCGAAATGGAAAGTGATATTTTTATCTTCCTCTGTAGTTTCTGTTCCGAAGTCATCACCCTACATTACATATGATTGTGTATTTTTAATCATATTTGATAGGATTAAAAAAATGTTGGAAGGTGATACAATTAATTATAAGATGTTTAGCTACTTAATTACAATTCTTGCGGCCAATTTCAAGTAGTCGCCCTGGCCTAGCTTGTGATGGCCCTTTTTTTCAATCCTAGCTTTGGTTGCCTTTGAGGTGTCAGGCAACCTAGTATCAAAAGATTAAAGTCAGATATGACGTAGCACACTTTTATTTTAGACGTAGAGAAAATTAAAGCTATTGAATTAAAGTTGTAATTTACCTTGCGGGTCCAGTTGGCATTTTTCCTTCTTTCTTTGCCCTTTTCTCTTTTCTGTCATTGATGAGTGCTCTCCACTCACTCTCTGGAACTGTGAGAGGACGCTCATATCTAGGGTTAAATTTCAATTGTGTCCTATAGGTGTCCCTGGTATATTTCAAATATTTGTCGGCTACCCGAGCCACCGCTGTTCTGTCAAATGTGTCGACCCCAAAAAGGGCTTCTAGATAATCTAGAAGTTCTTTTTTTAGGTTGGAACTCTGGGAATTCCACCCTGTGCGTATGGTTGGGCCAAAAATTACCAACGCATGGCTCTCCAGATACCTGTAGAACTCATTTTTTCCTACATAGAAAAAAGAAGAAGAAGAAGAAGAAGAAGAAGAAGATATTATCATTAATTTAAAAATAAAAATCATGATAAATATGTTTTAGATAAAGTACATGAAATAGTTAAAATATTAAAATTTACCTAGGAGTTGTACATGTTTTATAGGGACACCCTCATCATTCACCAACAATGTGCCATTAATGGTCCCTGTGGAGCTGACACGTGTAGCTCCAGGAAACGCAATAATGTAGCTGGCCATATCAGCCTCATCATTGCCAACACGTTCAGCAGTTGGTTGGGTGTCAGCTTGGGCAGGGTGTGTTTCTTGGCTAGCACCTAAAGGAGTAGAAGGTGTAGGAGAGGGTTGTTGGGCAATCTCTTGCCCTTGTGTCCCACTACCACCAACACCGGGTTCAGCAAATGCCAGAAAACGCTACATACAAAAGAACTTTTTGTTAGTTTAGTCAATGTAAAAAATAAAAATCAAACTATCACAATTCATCTCATGCAGAACAAAAAAATATCCTTTTGACTTTTTATTATTACCTGATATCTTTCTAGCCGGCTCATAAGATGTTTTATCCTCTCTTCTGTTTCAGGTGTTTGAGGCGCGTCTATCAAAGTATTAAATTCCGACCTTGCATCTCGTGCCTTTTTTTGCAACAAGAACACTGGAGATAGGGATGAAGAAAGCTCTTCCTCAAATAGGGAATCATCAGGCGTACCATGGCTAGGTGTCTGCATATTTGAACAAAATTAATATTATTTCAATTATGTAAATAACTAAAATACCTAAAGATAGAGCAATGCTGGCACTTTACATGTTCTTCCGCTGGCCTCTTTCCGCGATCATCCTGTCTCGGGGTTGTTCCTGCACTGCTCTGATCAGTCTGCCACATTGCAATAAAATTATAAATGTAAAAACTTGAAAACAATATCTAACTTGAAAACACAAAATGAAAACTAAAATAATTTCTAATAAGACACCGGATGACAGAGTTAGAGTTTCAAATATGCCTTGCATTGAATTCAGTCCTGGAAACATGTCATTGCACATTAAGGCACCCAAACAAGAGACAAGTTGACAATGAAGACCTTATTGAATATATTGTTGGAGAAAATTCTAGTAAACTTGTTGTGAAGACCTTGAGGACATTTTTGGAGCAACATTGTTGAAGCCGATGGTATAGCATTGTTGGAGACGATCTTGAAGGGCCTTGAAGTGAAGCTTTTGGAGCAACTATTGAAAAATCCATAGAGCATTTAAGTAAGGCACTTTCTATCTTCCATCACCTTTTTCCTTTCAATATCCTTTAAACAATTTTGTTGATATTTAATGTTTGAAATCACGTTATAATTCCTTGATTATATGTGTTTGGGGACTTTCCCTTTGAAATTACCCAAAAATACCCCGGCAATTTTATCTTCAGGATACATGTCTGACCCTATTGTTCAATTTGATTGATAGTAGTAAACATAGAGAGTTAGGGGGCTCTTGACTTGGTTTGGTTGGGCCATTAGATCCCTAACATCTACTAGGGAGAACCCCCCTGAGTTGGAGGAGAGCTAGCCCGAAGTGAAAAGAGGTTGGTGAGGTGACAATGGGGCTATTGAATTACACATGGTATCACACTTTAGCTTTAGGACTTTATCTTGAGAAGTGCTAGATTTTGCTATATCAATTCTCAAATTGTTTACAACACTATTGTTAAGAACTAATAAGAAGTGATGTTGAGGGGTTTTTGGGTATAAGAAACAATACCATTTAAAAACTAGGGTTCTCAGTCCTTGGCATTCCTTCACCTGGGCCTAGGGGCACACTATAATAATTTCACACTAAACCATGCAAACTTAAAAGTAACTTAATAGATCCATAAAGTAATAATAATCATAATTCCTAATTTCCTATTGTACGATATGATGCAAATTATTCAAAAATGAAGCAATGAAAACATGCAATGTCTGAATTTCAAGATTGATGAACCAATACAAGAAGTTAGAAACTACAACTTTGATTCAATATTCTATGTCCTAACTCCAGGAAGGAATCTAGTTTGTAGTACAGAACATGCATCGTGTATTATCAATTCTTAATTGACAACAACTAAAGGTCATCTACCTCATCAATTCCTTCCCATTTTGTGTTTTTATGTTATATTCCTTATAAAAGTGTCAAATTTTTCTCAAAGTAAGCAACCACTAAATAAAATAAAAAATAGTTGAGATATGATTGAGAAATGGTCATTTATTTCTTGAAAGGATCTTCACAATTTCTTTGGTTGTTTTTCATCTTAAGAAACAAGAAATGACCTAAGAAACTATCGTGATGTAATATAAGAAACAACAAGGTGCAATGGCCATTTTCAAAGCCAAATGATGTCCATTGAGGACATGGCCTTTATTTGGTTCCTGTTTCATAGGAGTTTCGGGTAGAAATGGAACTTTGTTGTACCATTTCCAGTAGTAAAAAGGGAAAACCTTCTTTTTCCATGGAAATAATTTACCTTTCCTTTTTCAAGATAATCTAAATCACAAAAAATATGAACTATACTGCACACATTCTTGGATAATGTGAAAGTGGAAAAGGAATACCCTACACAAGTGATGCACACATGTACATTTGAACACTAAAAGATTTTTGTAGTTGAAATGCAATGTTTGTTTTCATTTAAATGTAGGGTTTTTAAAGCAGGGAGAAATAATGGCTGCCAAATTAATAAGCGTTTCTTTGGGAAAAATTTAAATCTTGTATTGGGTGATGAAGATAATAGAGGGTATTGAATCTTGATTCTTGACATCTAGAGAGAACCATACAGCATAACACAATCCAATAGAATTGACCAAAAAAACCCAAATAGAGTCAACCCTACTATAGGAGGAAGGGCCTGCAGTAAGAACTTACCATTTTGCAAGAGTTGAGGGCGAATGTTGTTCTGCAAGAGCTGAGGGCGAATGTTGTTCTGCAAGAGCTGAGGGCGAATGCAGGGTGAATGCTGTTCTGCAAGAGCTGAGGGCGAATGCAGGGCAAATGTTGTTCTGCAAGAGCTCAGGGCGAATGCTGTTATGCAAGAGCTGAGGGCGAATGTTGTTCTGCAAGAGCTAAGGGAAAATTCTGAGGGCGAATGCTATTCTGCAAGAGCGGAGGGCGAATGCGCGTGTGATATCAGACGTTAATGTAGCACACATGTAAATTTGAACACTAATAGATTTTTGTAGTTGAAATGCAATGCTTGTTTTCATTTAAATGTAGGGTTTTTAAAGCAGGGAGAAATAATGGCGGCCAAATTAATAAGAGTTTCTTTGGGAAAAATTTAAATCTTGTATTGGGTGATGAAGATAATAGAGGGTATTGAATCTTGATTCTTTACATCTAGAGAGAACCCTACAACCTAACACAATCCAATGGAATTGACCAAAAAAACCCAAATAGAGTCAACCCTACTATAGGAGGAAGGACCTGCAGTAAGAACTTACCATTTTGCAAGCGCTGAGGGCAAATGTTGTTCTGCAAGAGATGAGGGCGAACGCTGAGGGTGAATGCTGAGGGAAAATGCTATTCTGCAAGAGCTGAGGGCGAATGCTGAGGGCGAATGTTGTTCTGAAAGAGTGGAGGGCGAATGCGCGTGTGATATCAGACGTTAATGTAGCTATTGCGACGGATACGAAACAATAAAATCATTTTTATGTAGCGCGCATATAAGTTTCGTATTTTTATTTAGCGCGTATATAAGTGTCGTTATACCGACGGTGGAAAAGGCGTCGCTATTGCGACAAAGGCCTCCAAACGTCGCAATTGCAACACTTAGACATTGTGTCGCACTTGCGACGTTTGGAGGCAGTCATCGCAATAGCGATGCTTTGGGCCATAGTGTCGCTAATGCGACGTCTTCCTCCAAACGTCACAATTGCGACACTTTTATAAGTTTCGGTATTGCGACACTTTCTATAAACATCGGTATAGCGACAGTTTCGGGTGGGATGGAAAAAATTTGGGGAAATTTCCGACATTTGGTCAAAAGCGTCGGAACCAAGTGTTGGAATTTCCGCCAAATGTAGTAGTGTTCTCTTTTTAATTTCTGATAATACATATGGATCTATTTTTCTCATTGTCTTGTTTCTGAATTCATGGAAATGATGTCAATACTTAGACTCCTTGATCACTAAGTTGAACTATTATTTATGATTATTATACACTACAGGTGCTTTGATCCTTTGCATTATTTGTGATTACAGATTCTTCTCAGCATTGAAGAATTTTTTTGGAGTGAAATAAAAAAGGATACATCAAACGTCTCTATTGAATGGTAGGGGCATAACCTCCTTATTTAAAAGTTGTAATAATCTAAAATAAAAATATTTAGAGAAAGAGGCATTCAATGGTTCTTTGTTTCTAGTTACCTATTGGGGTACTAGGGAGATTTCTCTTGTCTATAAGAGGAATTAATCCACAAAACAACATCTACCACAGTTTCAATCAATCCATGTAAATAAACTAGTCACACACAAGCACATATAACAGCCTCCCCAACAATGGCACCAAAATGTTACGTAGGTCAATTGTCCTTTTAAATCAAAACAACCAACCCTACTAACAAATAAATTGTCAATTATGGTAGGCTTTTTCTTTCAAGGATAACATGAAAAATATATGCAGGAACAAATGGAAACTAGTGCTAATGATGTTGGGTGTGGAGCCTGATTATCTTATTTACTTTGTATCACAGCATTGGACCCCTGTACCTTAAATGGGGCGGCAACGCCTCCCGTAAATTAATCGTTGTCGTGGGGGGTCCAAGGGGGAGCGGCAGCAACTTTATGGAGCCCCCCCCCTAGTGGGGGTTTTTGGGGGCAGTGCCCCCGAAGCTAAAAACATATGTAAAATTGCCTTGTAAAAGTATAGTAATTTCTAGTCAATCTAGGCCGTTCATTAGGCAAATGATCTGACGGTAGAAGTTATGTTTAGTTTAGGGTTTTTTGCCCTAGAAGGAAACCCCTTGATTTTATGAGGGTATTTTATTGCAGCTGTGTATTGTATGTGTATTCTCAGAGTGAGAAACAGAGAGGGAGACTGTGAGAAAGAACAGAGGATATTACAACTGATCTGTTGTAGGTTGTGTCTCTTCATTTTGCTGGATAATAGAAAGGAAGGACTGGCTATTCGAGGTGGACGTAGCCCAAACTGGGTGAACCACATATATTTGTGTCTCTCTGGTTTTATGTGTTTTGTGTGCTTGTATTTTCGGCATATTTTATGTGTTGCATTGCTCTGTAATATATAATTTTCTAACAAATGAAATATCAAAACCGATCGTTGTAATGTCACTTTGAGGACTAATAACACACTTGATGTCACACTCAAACCTTTCTGACACTTTCAAAAAGAAAAGATACACATTTCAAAATAAATCACACTCTGTCACTATTACACAGTAATTTTTCATTGTACTTGTACTCCCCGTTCCTGATCCTGGAGACCCCTAACAGTGACCCTTGTGCCTGCTTTCCACATGAAAATATGCCTTCATTTCCTTTTCAACACAATGACTAAACTCTATGTTCACCATTCTTGGAGAAGCTCATTGGAACCCTTATTATCTACAGCGACCCACCCTCTCCATGTCTTTCTCATTCCAATGGCCTCTTTTTGGTCTAGGGCTGTGCCGATCGGCATGGAATGAGTATCATACTCACACTGATCCTCTTCTAGGATTTTTTTTTAAATGGAAGTGAAGCTTCAAGATCTGGAAGCTTCGTGGCGGAGAGCTGGTTGTTTTTTCTCCAAGATAGAGCCAAGCTTCTCCCTTTGGGCTCTTTGTTCCTACAAAAGTGGAACCACCCAAAGGGATAACCCATTTCCCCACCTAAAGTGGATCCATGCTTTCTCCTCCTTTGCTATATAATGGACAATATCCCATAGCTCTGCTAGTTATAACAAATATAGAATAAAAACAGAGAGATATTTAGTTGCTATAGGTATCGAGTGAGAGTTTAGACCTTTTTCCCTCTACATAAAGTTGAAAAGTGCATTAGAGATGTGCCTAGATACGAACCCATCGAAGGAGAGCTTCGACATCAAGGCGCAGGTTGTAACTCCCCCTCTCTATTTTAATATAATACGATTGGTTCATGCTTTCCATTATTGTCTTTAATGAGTGATTGGATTCTTAGTTTTCCTTAATTAGCTAAGTAGGTTGTATATGCATTATATATGTTATGCTTTCATGTTTGTTGTTTTTTTATCCCTTGTGCAGGTAACCGATCACCAGTAGCAGCGAAGATATGACCACAGAACGCGAAGGACCAAAGGATTCAAACAGGAATTAGCATCAGATTGAGGTAGGTGACCTATTCACGATCTGCATGCATTTATAATCTAGGAAAGTAGGTTTCTAATTGTTCCATGTTGTTACTAGACTGGCCCTAGGGCTAGAGGGATGGTCTTTGTCCGCAGAGAGGATTTTCCCGCATCACAAATTGGCGACTCCGCTAGGGATTGCTAGTCTTTCAGTCTCCTATTTTCGATTTTTGATTTCTTGTCTTGTCTTCGATTTTCATTGAGGGTCCATATCCTTGTCTTTGTAGCTCCTGTAATTGCTTATAGACCTTTATCTCTCTGATGAAGTGATAAGCCTGGCGTCAGTTTCAAAAACCATTTTATTTTTTAATCTTTTCCTTAATCGACACTGTTATTGCTCTGACAGTCGCACCAATCAGCGTGGTATGCATTTTACATAGTCGTGATTTTACCCTTCCAACGCAGGTTGTGGCCTAAACAGTTGCGTTGATTCATGTGTGTGATTTTTTTATGGTTTCCTTCATTTGGTCAGCCAATGAGTCTTATCCTTCTGAGTGTTTATGTTTGTTTGAGTAGCTCTGTTTATTCTCTGTTCAGTGACATTTTTGGTTCAATTTTTAGACCTTTGTTTTCTCTTTTGTGAAGCTATTGCATCCTTGTGTTCCTAGGGTTTCTAGGTGTCCTCGGGCCATCCGAGTGGTTGCTTACTTTGTTGACTGCCAAAGTTCTCATTTGATCAAGTCTTGCCATATCTTTCAGGCTTAATGTTTGATTGGATTTCGTCTTTCGATTGGTTCTCTCGAATAGTACTTTTCAAGTGTCAACTCTGAATGCATTTGAGTTTCTATTCACCATCAAGCATAGATTACAATTTCTTGTCCTCCGATAGAAGTTTGTTTTCTTTGAGTGATTAATCAATGTGTTAATGAAGAGTGCTATGTTTTGAATAAAATGTTTTACGTCTCTCTTTGATTTTCGAAATCTTTGCCTCTTGCATGCATGTTTGGGAGATTTCATTAGTACTCAAACCATTGTTGATTAATTCACATTCTACATTTTGTATTGTGCTTATAAGAAAAATACAAAAAAAAAATGTTTCAATTCGCTTTAGAAAATGAAAATTTCATTTCGATTCGCTTCTTAGTGCATTTAGTGAACTTTCACTTTAAAATTCCACACTTGAAGAGAAAATTGAATGTCGTTTTATACATTTGTTTTGTTTCTGCATTGATTGTGTGAGTTTTTCTCTCCCTCATTAACGTAGGATTCATCGAAATGAATGGTTATTTTCTCATTTAGCTGCATTTTATGGATTCATATGACATCGGTAGGGCTTTGAAAATGAGACATAATTCAAGATCAACCTTAAAATTTATTCAATCAAACTGAGGAGCATTTGGAACCTAACAAATCACATTTAGAGGTCTAAGCTAGAGACGTGTTCCGATGTCGCTAAGCGTAGGGGATGTCGCTAATAGTATGAATTACAACCCAGGGGTGATATCCTGTCCCACGTATGGAAGTATATTGATGTATGAGAGTATATTTTGGGACGTTCTCATCGAATGGTTACACATCACACAACACTACTATAGATTTTGATTCCCACATACCGTTACTTATATTTTGGGAGACACCACTAGGCTGCAAACCTTCCATAGGTAACTGATTCAGTTGCCTTGTAGATGTGATACACCGAACACATCATTTAGAAAGATTGGTTATTGTGTGTTAACTCCTTGGTTATTTCTTTTTCATTTGATCATGAAGGTGTATATTGCAGTTCACGTCTACCTAGTAATCCTTTTTCCTAGTTCACCCCTTTTTCATTTTTTTTGTTGTAATTTCTAAAATTTATCATCCACGATAACACTTTACTCGTGCTCATTTGAGATTGATATCGATGGCGAAAATTCCTAAGTTCATCAACCTAGGGGTCCCCTCGGATGGGAATCATGTTTCCTTTCCCTCTTTCGGAAACGTTGGTCCCCCGTATATGGCAACATTGTCCCTCTTGGGATTAATCATTAATCTTCTAGTTTGGTTATTTCCAACCCCCATGGTTTCGAATATACCAATTGTTTCTCAACTAGGTTCTCCTCCGCCTAAATCGTGTCAACCCCATGTTGGTCTTAAGGTTGACGCCTCCCCTTCTTCACCTATTTCTTCACCTCCTTCTCCCTCTTTTCCTGGTGAAAGTATGGATTCTCGTAACTAGGTTGCTAAGAATAAGAAGAATAAGTCAAATAAGAAGAAAGAAAATAAGCTAGGGGGCACATCATCAATTATTGTTACCCATGAAACTACTATTGAGAAACCTCTCATTGGTCCTGTAAAGTCAAATTCCCTTGCAAGCTATGTAAGGGTGACCATATTCTTCGTGATTTCCCTTCTATTCCCAAGATTTTAGAAGCATGGTTCGTTTCTCCCATTCATCCTTCATCATCAACCTCTGGGTATCATGTTGATGATGAACCTTTTGCTAGAGATAATAAGACTCATAAGAAACAGGGTAAAATAAAATTCCCCTATAGGTTGTATGAAGGGAACCATCCCATTCACCTCTATCCTTATATGGATGAAGCTTCTAAAGTGTTGGATACCCTTTTGGCTTCTAAATCCTGTCTTCCCGTTGGTTACTGTTATTCAGAATTGTGATCTACAGATAAACCAAATTCCCTAAGTGTGGTGCTAGTCACTTAGAACAATAGAAGAAAGAATTTACTATCACTTTCTCTAAAATAAGAAGATGTATAGAATGGTGAAAGAAACTACTTGTGATCCAAGCACTTCTCCTTCTCCTTATGTCGTTGTTTCTGTCGCTCTTAATACAACCTAGATCGCCAGATCAATTCCTGCAAACACAAACAAAAAACAAAAAACAACATGAAATATACATATATCTACCTATATTGTTCAATAAAATTGATTAGATATGAAATATATATATCATTCAAGAATAAATTGCACAATAAATAGAGACATATATATGGGAAAATGAACAACAATATTTATTAAAGACTAGGAGGGGGAGGTTACAACCAATGATCGATTTTTTGCCACCAACTCCAGCTTCATCCCAACCTCATCACATCCAACATCATACCAACAACATATCAGTACTTTCACTATCTCAAATGAGAATCCAACAACATTTATTTACCAAAATTATTCCTTCCCTAACACTAGGATATGTGCTCAATTTATAGGGAACTGATGGTATTTTCTTAATGAATGACTTTCTAATAATAGGCAAGGCATGTTTCCAAGTTCAGAGGTGTTAAGTGGACACTTGGATTCGAATTTTGACACATATGGACTCTTCTAGAAGACACTGGCCATGTGGAGATTCCTGGAACAATGATAATTCCGCTCCTAGATGACCAACGCACTCTTGAATGTCAGGAAGTGCATTGTAGTGCACCCTTGAATGGAGGATGTTGCATATGAAATGTAGTTAGTCCCTTTAGAGACTATTTTGGGGAGTCAATAAGTGATATAACATATACTTCAAACCTTGTAAATATCACAATAGAAGCCATGAATGAATTGTTCTTCTCTTAGGTCATATAGTAACTGAAATATAAGGGGATTATAGACCCTATTTAATTGGTCCTGGGGATGATGTCCAGTTTGACCAAGTCATGGGGGATGATGCCCAAATTTACCTATAACAGTTTCCCCCTAAAGCATGAAGTCAAAATAATAATAATATATTTGGATGAGATGCTCTACGATGTGATGAGATGGAACTGAAGTGGAGTGGCGACCTGCATCAATATTACAATACATTACATCATGATATTTTCATCTTGATCACAAGTTGTTGAGGGAGGCATTCCCATGCTCAACACATAAAATATCTAATAACATGTACATAGTTCAGAGAGTCGTCTACATTGGAATGTTTCCCAATACAAACATGCCTACAGATATAGTCCCATGTTCGGATGACGATCTGTATGTAAAGCCATCGTACAGATGATGTGTACAAAAATCTTGAAATCGCAACCTAGATAGATGATACTAGATCCAAGGTATTATTATCTCATTCACTCGATTTTTTGGGTACAAGTCTAGCCATGCGAATACATGATTTGTACTTGAACATGGTAAGACATAGTTTGATTACCAGCCAATGATATGAGTTGTTAACAAATGTGAGAGAACCACCATTGATGTTAATGGCTCTCAAGGTACTGCAGTAACATTTGTAAGGCGTGAATAGATGATTTGATGTCGAACGCCAAAAAAAATTATTTCGGTGAAAGGTCCAAAATCAAGGATCTTGTCGATGTTGTAACAAGCCTCATGGTACTGGAAGATGATGTTTCTAAGTAAAATTCCTGGATGATGAGATGATGTCGACATGAAGCCACTTTATCACGAAATGCAAGTTACTGATTTCGGAGACAAAATGTGACTTGATATAGCAATGTTTAAGGATGACTGTCATGAAAATGAAGGTTTATGAGTATTGCAAAAAGATGAGTATTCATTGGATGACTTCTCTTGAACATATTGGCGACACTGAGATGAGTTGGTAGCATTGACCTAAAACTAAAGTGAAGGTATGATGAACCATAGGTATGAATGAACCATCAAGAAGGTTACCCAACCCAAAAGTCACGATGATGGAGTGAAAGTGTCATGTTCAAGAGTGACTTGCTACCGTAAAAGTGTTCAGTTCACTTTCCCAAAATTTCCTCGGTCATTTTTCGACCAGTACCTCTTTATTTTTTAATAATCTTGAGGAGGATAAAATATGCTTGATCTATAATTCAACCCTTCGGGTGAATATGCATCGCTATTTAATAATTTAACAAGTCTAGCAATAAATGAAACTCAATTCTTTCCATGATCGACAAGCCCATTGTTGTTTTATGTTTTAACGAGCCTAACGACAGTGACATCCCAACCCTTTTTCATATTTAGAGAGTTTGAAAAAGAGAAAAAAAGAAAACTCCATGAGTCCTTTTTCGTAAATTTTCTGCTCAGATCCGAAAAAGTGTAAAATAATATTTGAGTGAACTTCCTAGCCATGTTTGACTAAGGTTTTCCTTTTCCGTAAATAATCTATCTCATTCTGGAAAAGGGTTAAACTTATACTGAGTAGATGTCATTTCATTTACTTATACGAGCTTGAAAAGGGAAGTGCTCGACAATATTTTCACATTATCAGAGTCTGAAAAGAGCTAAAAGAAGACTCCAGGGGTTCCTTTTTCATTGTTATCGAAGCTCGAAAAAGAGATAAAAGTGTGCTTCAAGTCCTTTTTCATTTTTATCAAAGCTCGAAAAATAAAGATAAAAGTATGCTTTGTGGTCAAATAATTCTTGAACAAGTGTGCATGACTAATCTGCTATGTCAGTTGTAAAACTTGTTCAGAGAAATATTAAATGGATTAAAAATACTTGTTTCATAGTAAAAAATTAATAAAAATCATAGTCATATTAATAAATATGGTTTGAAAATAATCAAATGACTAATTACTAAGAGTTTTACCATTCATTTTTACCATATGAAAGTTACCATTTGGATTTTTGAGCTCTAAACTAGTTATTTTCCCCCGAACTTCAACAATTGATTGCAAGAGATTTTGTGGACGATTTTCCTCGCTGTTCGATCTAGGTTGGATCTATGAACCTTCTCTTTCCTTCAGTAGAATTTATGTTTCATTTTATTGCAATTTTTTAGGGATTTGGGCACCGTAGGGTAAATTTATTTTTCACATAAGGAAATTCACCCTTGAATATTGAAAGGTGCATTGCAGTGCACTGGAATTGAAGGCTAGATGCACTTTCAATGCACTGATCCTTGACCTGGGGTACGTTGGGCACAATTCCCATTTTTTTCTTTGCAGTGTGCCCAAATTTTGCCTAGTTTTTTGCATGAAATGGATCCTTATGGGTATTATGATTGTGTTTCAGGGATTCATCGGACCAAAATGACGATTACATGGAGGGAAAGAGAACATGAATAACAAAAAATGATTTCCCTAAATTACCTGGGCATTGTAAGAGCCCTCAAAGACTGTGGGTTACTAAAGTACTCCGGACTGTCGGGTATGAGGCAACAGATGGAACTATTTTATTTCCTTGTTCGATCATGGGATCCAACAATAGAGGAATTTCACATTAGGGACAAAGTGGTCCCAATATTAGTGGATAATATCTATTTTCTCACAGGATTATCGAGGAGAGGTCTGCCCATTTCTCTTTCAGGGTATGCTCTCAAAGGAGAGACAGTGAGAGATTATATATTGCAGTATTGCAATCCAGGGACTCAACCTAGTAAGGATGGGAAAATAAACATCCGCGATGTATGTGACTTGCCATTGAGAACCATCCTATTCACTATCGCAAAGTTTGCTGGTACCGCTACACTACACATAGCAAACAGATCTTACATGCAATATGCACTAGAGTGCTTAGAACCAACAGTTTTCAACTGGGATGAAGTTGTCCTCTCTTAGATGAAAGAAAAACTGAGCAAGGAAAAGGGAGGAGGGAAGAAAAATTTGAACTATGTTTCGATCCTCATTTATTTTTCCTTAGAGCAGATTCCATTGATGCAGCCCCATCATGTGACACTGGGGGTATCTGACCCTAGAGATCCAAGGATGCAGAGATGGGTAGAACTGATGGCTAGACATGGTCAATCGACCATGGTGTTCTCGGCTCCATTCTTTGCCTGGTTTAGGCGAAATATGGTCGCCATTGATGATTATGCATACACAAGCGTCGACTTCCGAGGAGATCCAGATTTGGCTTTACAAAACGATGCTTAATGGGGTGAAATTGGTAAGAATGTTTTGACCATGTTTTTTTATTTTTCTAAGGTTTATACATGTTTTTGTATTTTTATGTTTTCCCAAGACTAAACTAAAGTTTTGATTTAATGTAGATGTAGTTCGAGTTCGACCAGTGGGACAGCCATAGCAGGGAGCAGACGAGCCAACAGAGAGGGATGTCTGGAGAGCAATCCTTCAAGATTTGGATATGGTTGAGACTCTTGTTGAGATACAACAGCACATTCAAGGGTTGACCTTTGGGATTCCGAATTACTAGATTCTAGAGTTACCCATGAGACTGCAGCACCACACTATTGGTGTTCCTAACTGTTGGATGCGGTTATTGCATATGATATCTAGATCGGTAGCATGTTATCATGAGAATCACTAGTTTACTTTTTACATTTTGCATACATTTTGAGGTCAGATGACCAATGTGTCTTGGGCACAAATTTTGTAAAAACCTATAACTATCTATCTATTTGTTTTCAGTGTTTTCCTATGTTTATTGTGAAATCCTATTCAATTATGTGATGTGAAATGAAAATATGTCTTTACATGTGTTGCAAATGTCTGTTTTTAAAATAATTCGCTAAATAATCAGTTGATGTGTTCAAGTTTCTGGAAATGTGTTTATATTGAATGAAATCAAAATGTCTTTCCAAAAGTCGAACTCTTAGGAACATACGATATAGTGTTGGATTTCTGATAGTATAAACACTAGTAGCAATACCACAAGTTGTGAGTCTAACCTAATGATGATGCAGTTAATACCAAATGAAATGGGATCAAAGAGAATTTTGATCAACGTGCTATACTCAGTGATATTGTTTGTAGATCGACCGATACAAATCCCTTGAAAACTTGCTAACTTGTTGTTCGAAGCGAAAATGACCCACGCTACAAAGGATAAATTTTGCATACTATGACCAACACCATCAGCATACCCAATGAATGGTTCCAAATATTCAGACATTTGCGATGAAATGTAAAGTAGATTAATAACTTCAAGAAAACTCTAGAAAAACAAACTAAGACAATAAATGCAAATCAATAGCATATATACAATATAGTACAACAATTTACTACACTGATGTTTAAGCATAGCAACATTTCAGATATAATCCATTTCGGGGCTGCGCTAATGGAATATCATCATAATCTACTAACTCGCAGGTGCCCTTAGCAAGAACTCTTTTGAAAATATAGGGGCCATTCCATAATGGCTCAAATTTACCTACACCTATTGCATCATCTTCCTGATCATAAAGAAGGACCAAGTCACCCTTTGAGAAGATGCGAGGATGGACATACTTGTTGTATTGCACCTTTATACGTCTCTTATGTGCTTCGTTGGCCAATGTGGCTTCACGACACATTTCATCAAGATGGATGAGGTTAAAAAGACACGATTCTTTAGAAGATGTGTCAGGTAACAAGTCAATTGCGAGTTTTAATGACGATATTTCACATTGGATAGGCAAGATAGCTTCCAGGCCATACACCAATTGAAACAGGGTAAATTCAGTTGCGTTTATCACCGAGGTTCGTTATGCCACAAAGCCAAGTACAGGATCAAATTCCAGTTTCGTTTATGAACTCCTATCATTCGTTGAAGCATTTGTTTAAGAATCTTGTTAATATCCTTAAATTTTCTATTTGATTGTGGATAATAAGGAGTAGAACTATCATTGGTATTCAATTCATTCATCATGTGATTGCGAAAATGTGAACCTTGATCTGTGACTATAGCCTGTGGTACACCAAACTGTGATATGACATGATTAAAGAAAAATAATGCAATTTTTTGTCCTATGTTATTAAATGTAGGCATCACTTCGACCCACTTATTAAAGTAGTCTACCATAACCATGCCCCATGGATGAATGAGGGTTACAGGTCATGAGGTCAAAGCCCCATCTTTCAAATGGTCCCACAAATATGACAGGATGCATTGGTGCTGGCGATTTATGGATTTTAAGATCAAATATCTTGCACACATGACAACTTCTAACCACGAGGATGTGATCGTGGAATATGGTAGGCCAAATGTAACTAACATGGAGTATCTTCTACACAGTAGCGTATCCAGACAAGTGTCCACCACAAGCCCCAACATGACAATCATTTAAAACCTTTTTGGCCTCCTCATGAGTGAGGTACCTCCTTAAAAACATATCGACACCACAACGATAAAGTGTATCACCGATTATCAGATAATATTTGGCTTAGTATCAAATACGTCGTTGTTCAGAGAGAGAGGTATCAAGCCGAAAAGTATAGGTCTAGAGATAAATGATAAAATCCCCATACCAAGGATCAAATGATCCGATCAGAAACAAAGACTCATCAGGAATAGATGGTTCCAATGTAGTAGTAATACTATCAGAGGGAAGGTTGCAGAGAAGCTCAGCTAAAACTAAAGACTTCTTTGACTTGGATTTGATGAATTCCAAATCAAACTCTTGCAAAATGACAATCCATTTTGAATACTTGCCCCCTAGCAATTGACATGATAAAATGTAAGTCATGGGGTTGCATTTTGAAATGACAATGTATTACCCGGATTAATCCCTCTTGTGCACAAGAGCGATCTATCGAGTACTCCAACAAGTAACTAGAAACAAATAGACAAAATAATGGCGATTTCCTTAGCCTATAACTTAAACATGAAATATTTAGTATGCGAAATATCACTTACCTATTAACGAAGTGCTTGTAGAAGTCCTTTTAGCTCTTTCCACAACCAGATTTTCCTCAATGCTTTACAATCTCTCCAAATGCTTTCCACAGCTTCTCCATGACTCACCAAAAGAGATCTGTATAGACAAAAACATTCAAAGGGATCAAATCATCTCGCATATAAAAGCAAAGGTAAATGAAATCCTTAGTCTAGCATACAACATATAAATGAATCAATAATCGGTTATAAACCATGTGAGTGATCAAAGAATCCTACAAGTAATATCAAAATAGACGCAATTAGGAAAGAACAATTACTTTTTATTAAAATAAAAAGGGAAAATAAGCTTACAACTTGATGCCTTGATTTCACAAGCCTCTTCCAATGGTCTCCTTTCCTTCCCTTGATGACAAGCTCTTCAGACCCCAAACCAACAACATGAGTTTACCAATCCAAGTCTCTCTAAGTCTCTCATTCCTATGTTGAATTTATAGGAAGGATGAGGAGGTTTCTAGTTCCACTTCTCAAGGGATATGATCCTTAAGAAAAGGATAATAGTTCCATATACCAAGGGATGAGGCGCATGTATGTAGTGGTTCGCAGTTTCTAATTTGGATAAGATTCTTCAAAAAAAACTTCTAGAACTTACATTTTTATTTTTATGTGCTTGAACAGACCTGTTCACTTTTTGTTCTGAAAAACCGTGCAAGTGCGTAGGTTTTGTTCAAAAAAATTGTGCATGCGGAAATTTTGTTCAGGAAAACCATGTAGGTGTGCAAGTTTTGTTCAGGAAAATCGTGCAGGTGTGCAGGTTTTGTTCAAGAAAACCAAGTAGGTGCTCAAAAATGGTTTTTAAGCAGTGAAAACCAAAATTCCTTTTGATCCTAATATTATTTTACTTCAATATTAATAGGGGATTCACTTGAGACATTCCATCAGATGGCAAGATATCTAAATCAAAAATCATGGTGAAAATTTTTAGTGTAACAGATTTCCCCCTAAAGTGAAAAGCCATAAAATATGTTTGATGACTGAAGTGCTTTATCATGTCAAAGGTTCAGAGCAAAGACCAATTGGTCAAAGACCTGAAACAAACAATCAAGGATTACCATATCATGATTTCGTATAAACATCAGTTAGGTAAGCATTCCCATACTCAGAGTAAACATAACTCAATGAACTAGTAGGGAAATACACAAAGATCCATGTCAACAGTAGACATAGTATGGACACATCCGTCAATGGATTTATATTTACAATCATGAATATTAAATAATTCCACACATCATGGATGGATGAAACTAGATCCAGGATCTTGATCTCCATCTCTTGATCCATAGTAAGAATCTAACCATGTGAGTGAATGTCTTGAAGTCGAACATGGTAGAAACCACTTAATTATCATTCAATGATGCGAACTATTAAAAAGTGCAAGAGAAACCACAAGGGCCTCAAGGTACTCCTAGTACAATCTATGAAGTGTGATTAAATGTTTTGAAGTCGAACACACATAGAATATTTCGATCAAAGGTCAATAATAAGAACATATTGTCAAAAGCGAGAAAGCTGCCATTGAGGCATGCAGGCTCCAAGGTACCAAAAGGTTTCTAAATCAACTTCCTAGATAGTGAGCTAAAGTCGATAGGAATTGATCTATTGCAGGAGGTCCTATGACATGAAACACATGTCAAGTTTTGAAGAAAAAATTGAAGTAATTCAGGATTGACTCGGGGATGATTGACGTGATTGAAATTTATGAATAGCAAGGTAATTTTTACTGAGGTTGGACTTCTCTTAAACATATTGGCGGCACAACATATGACTTGGCAACATTTGACTCAACGATAATACCCAAAACCAGCTGAAGACTTTCAATGAGGTTTGATTAACTATGAGGCAAATGGATTTCCCAACCCAGACACAGATGTGATGGAGTTTCATGTTCAAGAGCAACATACTACCTTTAATAATACAAAAATTAATGTTCTTTCCCAATTTCCCCCCTCCATTACTAGCAAGTACCTATTTATTTTTTTCAAGCTTAAGGAGGGTAACATTTTCTTGTCATATAAGCTCATCCTTCGAACGAGTCCTCCAAAGTATTTTTAACGAACCCTAGGAAGGAGTGGTTTGGTCCCGTTGTAATCAACGATTCCTACACTGTTTAAGTTTTACGAGTCCAATGTAGGGTTAACTCGATGTTATTTTCATGTTTAAAGAGTTTGAAAACACACAAAAATACAACTCATTCATCTCTTTCAACGTAAATTTTTAACGAGCCTGGAGAAAGTAAAACTTTGTGTTTTTCATTTTTAAGGAGTAAGAAAAAAAAACATAAGTAAAATTCAAATGTTCTTTTTCATGAATTTAGTCCCTCAAGCCTGAAGAAAGATAAAATAATGCAGGAGAGAACTCTATTTACCATGATTAGTCAACAAATACCTTTTTCGTAAATAGTCTAATTCAGTTCGGAAAAGGGGTAAACTTATACTAAATAGACGACTGTTCATTTACTTTAACGAGTTTGAATAGTCAAGTGGTTGAAATCTTTTCATGTTTAAAGAGTCTAAAAAGGGCTTAAAAGAGAACTCCATGGTTTCAATTTTTTGTAAGTTTTAACGAGTTTGAAAAAGTGATAAAAAGTGTACTCATATGGTCGACTTTCAATTTAATTTACGAGCAGGAAAAGACGGAAATAACTCAGCATTTTCATGTGTTTTATGAGAATGAAAGATAGAAAAATAATCTTAGGATTTTCATGAGTTTAACAATTCTTGAAAATAATAACCGAAATGGACTTGAGATAGGTTTCATTTTTTACAAGCTTGAAACAAAGGAAAACTATGCTTGAGATAGGTTTGTTTCATTTTTACACAAACTTGAAACAAATGAAATTGTTCTTGAGAGTAGTCACCCTTACAAAGCTTTCAAGGGTATTTGGGTTTATGATGCATGTTGGAGGTGTCCTCAACACTACCAACACTTAAAACCATGGTTGGTTGGTTGAATTATTTCTTATCTTTCTTCTTCTTCTTCTCCCCTTTCTTCTTCTTCTTAGCCACCTGGTTACAAGCATCAAGGCTTTTACCAAGCGAAGAAGAATATATGGAGGAAGACATGTTGGTTGAAGAAGGTAAAGGGTAAACATGAGGTTGGTGACCTTGATATGGTGAACTCCATTGAGGTGAAGCATTCGGTTGAGGTGGAACAATTTGAGTATTCAAGGCCAGCGAAGTTGAAAATAACCATACCGGTAAACCTATTGTAAATCCAGGTAATGGCAATGTAGCCATGTAAGGAGGACCAACATTTCCAAAGAAAGGAAAAGTACTATGATTCTTGTTAAGAGGGGTTCCTTGGTTGGTAAATTCTGGAACAGTTTCCATTAAATTAAACTTCAGTGAATTTTATTAACATTTCAAATTCACAATCCACACCTAACATCCCTAAAAATTAAAAACAAACAAATGAACACACACTATCAAATCTAGGAGTCAAACCACATGTTACTAGTTGGTGATGAAATCCAACGTCGCGGAAATTAATGTGGAAAACTAGCGGTTGGAACAGTTACCCTGACAACTTGCTTAATAAAACAATCCAATGCAAGTAACTTCACTATGCCATCTTGAAGTGAAGAGTACCCTCCAGAAAGTCCAAGTGAGTCTAGTCAACGTCTGTTCCACGTACAGTGGGACCTTCCCTCCACTGTCACCTTGGGAAAAAGCGTAAATATTATGGCCACTAAGGTCACCAACTGAGACAATTGCACCTAGGGGAACATTCTATGATCTGATATACACACAATGGCATAATATCAAGCTAAATCCCCTTGAAAGCTCCTCGACATGGTAAAACTGAGGTTTGCTAACAAGTGACCCTAGGCTCCTTGACAATGGTTAATCCGAGTTTTACCATTTGTATTACATGCACATCTTCTATCTTCACCAATGAAGTAGGTATGTATTACCTCACTGGGTCTGACATAACCTCGTGCTTGACTCTTTTAAGAAGAGCTTCCCAAAGTACAAATGCAACAATTGGAATTTTTCCTTACCGCAAGATACTATTGTTTGTTTTAACTACTTGGAATGTTAAATACAACCTATTCCAAAGCACTGTCCTAAGATAAATTGGTGGAATGAACCCTATAAAATGCAAAAATTTATAGATTGATTTTATTAAGCGTTGTGTTATTTTGGTTGTTTTTTACTCAAAGGGAAAATGGATATGAAACCAGTGGTGTTACAACCTGACCCAAAATTGAATGCAATCGAATATGATAATGTAATATTTTCACTTTGATGAATCCTAACTAAAGTAAAGAGAGAGGTTCTGTTCACTTCAAACAATGCAAAAATTGATAAATAAGAGAAAATATAACAAATTCTCTAATGCACTAATTTCATCAAGAAAACTAATGCTAATAAATTCAAAACGATTTTTATTTTTTTATTTTTTATGTTTTTAAAACAAACATAAAAACATGCAAATTCAAATTAGGACTATCTTTAAATGAGAAACACTATCTTTTCAATCAATGAAATAACTCTTTACAATATGCATAAATGAATATATGATGAGATTTACTGAAAGAAAAGAGATTGACACAACCAATTCCAGAAGTGAAAGACTCTTTTTTGATATATCACCAAACCAACAAAACTCAAAACCCAAAACTGTAAAGATAAGTGATTTTCCTCAAAAAGACAATCAAAGAAACTGATCTAAATCTACGATTTATTTTTCAGAATGTAAACTATGCTGTTGTAATCGATGCACAATTCACTTGAAAACTATGCAAATGTAATCTATGCACAATTTTCATTCATATCATGAAAATGAGAATTCTAAGTTAAGCAAATGTAATCTATGCAAGAGAATTCTCAAACAAAATATGATTCCAAATCAACGAAAGAACAACAAGACTATTCTCCTTCACTAAGGTAATCTAAGGAACCAATCAAGTGTAAGTAAAGAAAATTGGGTGAGAATTCCAAAGGTCAAAAGTAAAAACACTCAAAGGTGATTAACACTCAGACACAAAATAAAGCAAAAATATGCAAAAATTGTTAAGAAACTAAGACAAACCTCGAAGTAATGAGCAAAGGAAATCAAATTAATAGTTTCTCAAAAAAGAATATTCAAAACGCCCAATTGACTTAACACAAACTTAATGAGACCGTAAACAATCTAACAGGATCATAAAAACAAAAAATTTAGACTTAAATCAGAGAAACCTTAACTTTTTCAAAATTTTAAAGGGTTGCACAGGTAGACAATAGAGTTCGGTGTGCATGTGCATTGTTTCCAAAGAAAAGATACACATATTTGTGCTTTGTTTCTAAACAAAACCGCGCAGGGCAAGAAAATTAAGAAAAAAAAAAACAAAACAAAGGCTTCAAACCAAAAATTTCAATTCTTAAAAGGGTCGAAAGGCATCAAAGGAAAAAAAGGAGAACTCTTTCCCCAGTATGGTCGCCAACTTGTTATCTGTATTAATCCCTCTTGCGAACAAGAGCGATCGCCCTAGTACTCCAATGAGTAACTAGAAACAAACAGACAAAATAATTGCTCTTTCCTTAGCCTATAACTGAAACATGAAACATGTAGTATGTGAAATACCACTTACCTATTAATGAAGTGCTTGTAGAATTCCTTTCAATTATTTTGACAACCAACTTTTCCTTAATGCTTTACAGTCTCTCCAAATTATTTCCACAGCTTCTCCATGACGCGCCAAAAGAGAGATGCATAGACAAAAACATTCAAAGGGATCAAAACATATCGCATATAAAAGAAAAGGTAAATGAAATTCTTAGTCTAGCATATAACATATAAATGAATTAATAATCAGTTATAAACCATGTGAGTGATCAAGGAATCCCACAAATAACATCAAAATAGATGCAATTAGGAAAGAACAATTACTTTGTATTAAAATAAAAAGGGAAAAGAATCTTACAACTTACTGCCTTGATGTCACAAGCCCCTTCCAATGGTCTCCTTTCCTTCCCTTGATGACAAGCTCTTCAGACCCAAAACCAATAGCATGAGTTTACCAATCCAAGTCTCTCTAAGTCTCTCGTTCCTATGTTGAATTTATAGTAAGGATGAGGAGGTTTCTAGTTCCACTTCTCAAGGGATATGATCCTTAAGAAAAGGATATTAGTTCCATATACCAAGGGATGAGGTGCAGGTATGTAATGGTTCACGGTTTCTAATTTGGATAATATTCCTCAAACAAAGCTTCTAGAACTTACCTTTTTTATTTTTACATGCGTGAACGGACTTGCACACTTTTTGTTTAGGAAAACCGCGCAGGTGCGCAGGTTTTGTTTAGAAAAACTGCACATGTGTGGGTTTTGTTCAGGAAAACCACGTAGGTGTGCAGGTTTTGTTCAGGAAAAACGTGCAGGTGCACAGTTTTTGTTCAGGAAAACCGTGCAGGTGCACAGGTTTTGTTCAGGAAAACCGAGCAGGTTCTCAAAAATGTTTTTTAAGTAGTGAAAACCAAAATTCCTTTTGTCCTTGGTATTATTTTACTTCAAGATTCATAGGGGATTCACTTGAGACACTCCATCAGATGGAAATATATCTAAATTGATAGTCATGGTGACAAATTTTAGTGTAACACAATGGTCTTCCAGAACAAGATATAGTGGCAAAATATTTGGAAAGCTTGAACGGCCGCCAAGGCTAGATTTTCTACGTATGAATACTTCACTTCTGTATTTGAGATTACGACTCAAATAATAGATTGGATGTTCTATCCCATTTTCTACTTGGACCAATACCATAGCAATGGTTGTATTAGTCGCGACGATATATAGGAAATAATCACTCTGATAATTGGGGGGATACATTAATGACGCCCAAACAAGTGTATCCTTGACAGCATCAAAAGAAGCTTGCGCAACCTTATCCCAATGGAAGGGAATCCCCTTTTTCAAGAGCCGAGTAATTCCTTTAGCCATTTCAGTGTAGTTGGGTATGAACCTTCTTAGGAAGTTAGCCTTTCCTTGAAGTTTCTTTAACTGGAGAAAATTTGATGGCACAGGAAAATCAAGAATGGCCTGGACCTTCAAAGGGTCGATTCGACTTCCTTCTTTTAAGACCATGAATCCTAGAAAACGACCAGAACCAACACAAAACACACATTTATGTGGATTGAGGCATATTTTTTAGTTTCGACAGCATAGAAATATAGGTCTCAAATGCATCGGGTGATCAGTTTGGTTTCTTGAATGCGCAAGTAAATCATCTATTTAAGGTTGAACAATGTGCTTGATTTCATTGAAAGAATAATACATTTCTCTCTGAAAAGTTTCCCCAACCGTCTTTAAACCAAATAGGAGTTTCTGATAAGTGAATGTGCCCTAGGTACAGATGAATGTTGTCTTATATTGGTCCTCTGGGCGGATATTGATTTGATTGTAGCTAGAAAATCCATCCATGAACGAAAATATTTCACATCCAACACAATCGTCAATAATCTGGTCGATAAAGGGAGTAGGATAGTTGTCTTTTGGACAAGCAAGATTTACATCCTGATAATCGACACACACTCTGATGGCACCTTGTTTTTTCATAATAGGAACAATGTTGGAAATCCACTCAGTGAGCGGAACATGGTAAATAAAACCAGCGCGCAAAAAAATTTCAACTTCTTCTTTAATGGCAGCGGCCTTCTTCGGATGAACAGAATGAAGGCGTTAATGTACCAGTTTGACATCAAGGTACATATTAACGGTGTGTTCAACGATACTAGTATCTATGCCTGGAATTTCCTCGTAAGACCAAGAAAATACATCAAAAAATTCACGAAAGAGAGAGCGATATGTTTCGAGTTCTGATGAAGAACAAGACACAATGACATGAATATTTTCTACAACGACAGGTTTGGTCGAAATATTGATAGAAATGGTTTGTTCAATATTTGATCAATTTCACTTGGATTCGATTGCATTAATGGGAAAATAATTCGAAAATAAAGTTTTGGTTGATGGGTGATATAGTTCAATAATATTATCTTCTTCATAATCATGAATATGGGAGTGATGATGACGATCTTCCCATGGTTCTCCTTTTGGCATCATGGATTCCACAATATTCTCATCTGTCAAGAATGTGGATGAAAAAGGATCAGATGGAGTACCAAAATATAATGAACGATCAACCCAAAAGACTGACGACAATGATTTCAAATTTGTTGCCCAGGCCATGTAAATTGATTGATATGCCAGCTCAATTGGGCTTGGCAACAGAAATTCATCCAACGCAACAACTTCAGAATCACCCGTAATCTTCCTTAAGCCAGATGGAGTGCAAGATATCATGTAGCAGATCTCTATGTTTAAAATTTCTGTCGACATCGTAGGCAGCGGTAATGCAAAGTTTCCCATGAGGGAAGAATCCTTTAAGAGTCCCATACCAATGTTCATAAGTTCGAGTTGGGGTGCGTGAACTAATGGAACACTTCTAGTTACCTGGGAACTAGAGGAAAAGAAGGAGAGTTGATTGATGACTGTGATGACACCTTTATGTGGAAACATTCTAAAATATGTAGAGACAATCGCAGTCATAGCATATACCCATAGCCTTCCGAGTAAAATGTTGTAATCAAGGGGTCTGTCAATGACCTCAACTTCAACATTTACTATTTTTCCCCTTAGTTCAACATGCAGGTTATTTACGATACCACAAGGCTTATATGTATGTCCATCGAAAGCTTTCAACGTCGTAGGCGATTGAGATAGGCATGGCAAGCCATGTGAATTCCAGCATTTTAGAGACATAATGCAAGTAGATGCTCCCTCATCAATAATAGTATGATGAACGAGGTGATTGAGAACATTTACTTGGATGGAGAATGCTAATTCTGCTGGTAACTGCGGCACATAGCCTGTATAATTAAAGACTACAAGATTGGAATCTGTCGGATCGATTCCACTAATTGCCGACAACAAAGCTTGTTTCTGGGAGGGAAAATTTTGAAGTACCTCAAGTGCTGACATAGATTAAAGGGATTGAGCCAAATATTCAACTATATTATAATTTTGAGGAGCTCGGGCTTGAGGATTAAATGTTGATTTATGAATGACTCCATTTGGTGGCTTTATTGTCAATTCAGGAAAAACAGTTGGTGGTATCGATTCCGTAGATAGATTATTAGTCAAGGTAGCAGGTTGATCAGTAGCTTGACTACCATAATATTTATTACACGTTGACACCAAAACATCTATTATTGGCTTCGTGATAGAAAGCATAAGCAATCAGGAACTAGAAGTTGGATCCATAGCAACCAAATTTGTGTCTGGATTCAGAAATGGATATGTGGCTACAATAGATTGTGGGGCAACCGATACAGGAAAAATTTCTAGTTGTTCGACTTCAGGATTCAGATGTTCTGGCAAAAGAACGAAAGGATCCAGATCAACTTCTAATTGAACAACGTCGGGTTCGGGAGGTATGGTCTCACTGATTGGATGGATCGTGACCACAGGTAGCTAAGAGGACTCTGTCTCGACAATAATAGATGAACCAGGATTTGTAGAAATAACTTGAGATGACTCTTGTAAATGTGAGGACGATGTCGCACCATAAGTACCGATAGTACTAGTTTCGATAGAACGATGTCGCCTTCACTGACCAGAAATGGCTTCCGGTGGTAAAGGTGGTTTCAGTGCTATTCTACACAAACAATGGCGAAAGGGATGTTTTTCTTCCATGATGACTGATTTATTTTATGAAAAAAAACAAATAAATAAAATAAAAGGGTAATTCTAGGAAAAAGCTTTACTAAGTAATTATGAACTGCAGAATACCTCTTGGCAAACCAAGAAGTAACTTCCTTGAATGTTGTATTCGGTGTGTCACAAGTTAAAAGTCGACTGACTCAGTTCACTATGGATGGATAGAAACCTAAATTTGTCCTCCCAAATATACCCGAAGGTACGTGGAGGCCCAAGTCTGTATTAGCGTTGTCTAATGCGAAATCGCATAGTGAGAGTACCCCCTTATACTTTTCGTACTAGAACACCGCCCTATATACCCGAAGGTATGTGGAAAATCTCCAATATAATTACATACGTGGAGTGAGGTATCACACTCGGAATGTATCACATACAAGTTAACGAAAATTGTTATGTTTAACGATGTCGGAACACGTCTCTAGCCTAGACCTTCTAAATGTTATCGCTAATGTTCCAATGCTTTCTTAGGTAAATTGATATAAATTTTATGTTGATCTTGTTTAGAATTTTTTCTTTGAGTTTCATCGCTTGATGTGATGGAAATTCCTAAAAATGAAAACTAAAAGGATAAGCAAACTTTTCAATTTAGCTTTTTCAATGAAAATCCTAGCTACTAAGGGAAAGAGCAATTAGTTTTAGAGCAAACAACAAAGAGCACAAACTAAAATGCATCTTTCCTAACTTGTTCCTATAAAACACACACAATTCACTATATGCACATGCATGTTTTTCTTTTCATCTCCTTTAATGTGAATGCACGAAAGGAAACTATATGCATCAAATCAATAAAACAAGTGTTTTCTTCTTTGAGAAACAACGAATTTAACAACAATTTCTCTTTTAGGAAAAATGAAGAATGGAACTACAATTTTTCCTACAAGGAATGAGGAATGAAACAACAATTTCCTTTACTAAAACAAATGGATCTAATGCAGAAATAAACTACTTTGAATTTAATTTTCCAATGATAAAGAAAAACACTAAATAGAGATTGAACAAATTTAATTTTCAAAGGAGGAAGAATCTGGAAATTTTACTGGTCTCTAAGAGGTATCAGACAGTTGAGAATACAGAAAAAAAATGGTTGAGAATGATAGCAATGAAAAATTTGAATGGAATTTGGTTGGCTAAGGGGGAAACGCAGTCTCTAAGGGGAGACAGTGTGTTCCAGTGCACCCCTCAGTGGGAGACATTGCACTGCAATGCACTCTGTCTTGTCCAACAGTGTGTTGGGCGTAGCATGGATTTAAAAATCAAGCTACAAAACACACTTCTAATGCAATTATTTCATTCAAATGTCTAATAACTGAAAGTATATGCTACTTATGAGGATAAGCAAATGAAAAAACACTAGGAATGAGAGGATACTCCCCAATGGAGTCGCCAATTTGTTATGTGGAATTGTGATCTATGGATAAACCAAATTCCCCAAGACTGTGTGGTGCTAGTCACTTAGAACAACAAAGGAAAGATTTTACTATCACTTTCTCTAAAATAAGCAGATATACAGAATGGTGAAAGAACCTACTTGTGATCCAAGCTCTTCTCCTTCTCCTTCTGTCGTTGTTATTGTCGCTATTAATCCAACTCAAATCACCAGATCGATTCTTTCAAACACAAACAAAGAACATCAAACAACATGAAATATACAGATATCTACCTATATTATTCAATCAAATCAATTAGATATGAAATATATATATCATTCAAGAATCAATTGCACAATAAATAGAGACATATATATGGGAAAATGAACATCAATCTTTATTAAAGAGTAGAAGGGGGAGGTTACAACCAATGATCGATTTGTTGCCAACAACTCCAGCTTTATCCCAAACTCTTCACATCCAACATCATACCAGCAACATATTAGTACTTTCACTCTCTCAAATGAGAATCCAACATCATTTCTTTACCAAAATTATTCCTTCCCTAGCACTAGGATTTGTGCTCAATTTATAGGGAAACTGATGGTAGTTTCCCAATGAATGACTTTCTAATAATATGCAAGACATGTTTCCAATTTCAAAGGTGTTAGATGGACACTTGGATTCTAAGTTTGACACATATGGACTCTTATAGAAGGCACTGGCCATGTGGATATTCCCGGAACAATGAGAATTATGCCCCTAGGTGACCAACGTACTCTTGAATGTCAGGAAGTGCATTGCAATTCACCCTTAAATGGAGGATGTTGCATATGAAACATATTTAGTCCCTTTAGAGACTACGTTGGGGATTCAATATGTGATATAAAATATACTTCAAACCTTGGAAATCTCACAATAGAAGCCACGAATGAATTTTTCTTCTCTTGGGGCATATAGCAACTGAAATATAAGGGGATGATAGACCCTATTTCATTGGTCCTAGGGATGATGTCCATTTTGACTAGGTCATGGGGGATGATGCCCAAATTGACTTATAATAGTTATAAAAAAATTTCTTCGAGTCCTCTACTAGTTGATCAACCAATTGATCGGGATTTATCTCTGGTTTACTCCGCTCTCTCTAAAAGTCAGTCTCACGAGTCCTTTTCCGACCAATCATTGGTTGAGAAAAAGGCAGACTTGATTTCACCTACAGTACATCAATTCTTTTCTGTCAAAATCAGGCCTCATCTTAGTCAGGCGCTCTTTGTTTCTTATGATTCCCCAGGACCAGATGGTGATCCTCCCGTTTCCATGATCCAGGAGGTTGATCCCTTCAACTCCCATTGCCACAGTTCAAGAAAGTGATCCTCATAATCCTATTCCCGGAGTCTATGAGGATGGTCTTTCCACTCCCGTAACGCAAGGGGTTAATCATCTTATTCCTATGGCACCCCCTCCATATAGTTTGGTCTCTTCCTTTGATTGGAGTCGATTCACAGGATATTGTCTTCCTTTTTACGTGCCCTTTGAGATCACTGTACATGCCTGCAATATGGTCATACCAGGAACAATTATAGATGAAGGTGCCTCGGCTAGTATTATTTCCTCAACTACCTGAAAAGCTTTTGGTTCTCCACAACTTGTGCCTATTACTCAAAATATTTTGGCTTTTAACAAAGGAACCAGTAAGCCGTTAGGGATCCTTCCGAAGTTACCTATTACTTTGGGAGGAAATATTGTCTATATAGATGTGATGGTTGTCCAAGGCCCATTGGAATTTAACTTACTCCTAGGGCGCAGCTATGCTTATGCCATGGGAGTGCTTGTCTCATCCCTCTTTCGTGTGATTTGTTTTCCACACGAAGATCAGATCATGACCATCAATCAGCTTTCATTCTTTGGTCCTGATGTGACATCTAGCCTACCGTCGTCCCTTCCTGGTCCTTACCTGTAAGTGGTATGTTCCTCGCCACAAGTTAATTATGTGGCCACTTGTTCATTTCCCTCATCCAGCGATAGCGCCATCATGTACCATCTACTAGGGGCATTCAATCACAATTTCCATGATGTTGTTCTCCCATCAAATGAGAACCTCTTGGAAGCCATGACTTCTTATACGTCTTGATCTGTCGTCGGAGCATAGTTTATTTTCTTGTGTCAAGCTCCTTAAAAAATGAAACAATCTCTTCGGAGCACAGTTCATTTTCTTGTGTCAAGCTCCTTAAAAAACGAAACACGATGTCATGAGGATAGTTCGTTTACTATGTCAACCTCGTTAAAAAATGAATTAGGTCTTATGAGGATAGTTATTTTGCTATGTCAACCTCGTTATAAAATGAAAATAGTTCCCTTTCAGTCGATTTTTTCACTTCACCTCGTAACTGAACCTTCACTCCATCCATCTATTAGTAACGGGCAGTATACTCAGGCGCATGGACTGAAGCATGGGGGGCATGTACCTCGGATTTAATTGTCTTGCTGGGGGCATGCAAAATTTCTTTTCTCAAGCAAAGTTTCTAATGTTTCAAGCTTGTGTCAAAATGAAACCTCATTACATTTTGTATGTCAATGTGCAATTTTGGTTCTAATTTGATGTGATTTATGTAAACCATTTTCCTACTTATCTTGTTTTACTTAACAGATGCATTTTTCTAAGATAGATATTTGCGAAAATAGTTAAACCATGATCATTATTACAACATGTATGGAACAGGAACATGGCATATATATATATATATATCGATTGGTTTTCACATAGTGTTCAAAATTACATCATAACCCCCACAATAAATAATATATGTCCTGGTACATAGCGAGACTTGCAAGTCTCGGCAATACTGCAAAAAAGGAAAATATAATCTAATCCACATGGTGATCATGGTAGCAAGATACTACAGGCTACTTCTCAGGTATGTCACTCGTACTGGTGGGGGATGTCTCCCATTTGCGCGTGCTCTGGAATCCCGGTGGTCAAGGCATCCAGGTTTCATGCAATCTCTTCTTCAGGGTCCGCTCCCTCCACATAATGGGCACCCTCAAATTCTCTCGCCACTCTCCATGTGATTGGCGACATCCCCGCCGGCCTATGTGGTCCAACATATGTGATAAATAAAGTTTCACATCAATTCATATATATATATATAAATCATATAAAACATGATAAAATAACTAAAACATGTTTTTACCTCTATCGTCCCAACGCTCACCTGCTGGAAGTGGCATATCAGGGTCACCCTGGAAATCTGTCTTGGAGTATGGTGAGTCTTCCACCATGATTAGTTGGCACCTAAACCATGTAAATAAGGCAAGTCTAAAAGACATATGTTGTCTGCCTCCTCCGCAAGGCATCAACGCTGCCTACCTCGCCAACCATGGCTCTCGTGGTACTGGTGCCTCTATATTTATCCGCTGGTACTGGAATAGGGGTACTTGCTCTAAGAAGAAGGCCTTTAAAATGGACCCATAGCCGAACTGCTTCAGTTTGCTATTTTTTCACTTCATGAGTTGTTTGTTCATATTTTCCACTACGACATCACATCAGTTGAATACAGTGGGTGCCATGAAATCCACCACCATTTGCAGTTGGGCCTTAGTGGTCTCATGCGATGCTTGCACCCCAAACATGCGTGTGATAGTGTATAGGACTACCTTGAGTGCTAGATCATTCACTGTGCTTATGGCTATCTTTCCACTCGAGAATCTTGTTTCCTCAGAGCATGCTCTACCAATGAGAATTTCCATACTCTCATCCATGATTCGGGCTTCGGAAAATCGTGGTCTCACCCCTCTGCACGAGAGGCCAGTGATGAAGTAGATATCCTCCACTTCAATTTCTAGTTCCTGGTCACCAAGAATAAATTTTTCTCGGTCTGTGTCCCAGATACTGTAGAAGATCTGGTTGGGCTCTTATGCTCGAGGTCATAAAGAATTTGAGGAGCCCACTATTCCTCAATGCATCCGTGCAAGCTCTGTTCTATATAGCTTCCTGATAAACTTCATCACGATCTCGTTATTTCCACTCAATCACCATGATTTATAACTCTTCTTCCCTGCAACAACATTCAACAAGTCCCTTGTCAATGTTTAGGCTCAAAACATTGTCTTAAAATGTTTTTTCTAGAGAATTTATACGCATTTTTCCGCTACGCGGTTGGCGCAGTTGTTTTAAAAAAAATAGCACCAATCGACGACCTGCCCATTGTAAAAATGGTAGGTCGGTGTGGTCCCGATAGGGGATACCCATGCCGATCCGTAGCGTTAAAAAATTTGAAATCCTCTCCTCAAAATGAAAATATGAATTAAAACACAGTAAAATAAATATTGAAATGCAAGCAAGGAAAGCACCTCATACCCGGCACAAACGCTTTGCTGATTGGCCTCCTAAATCTCCCACAATACGCTCCTGAAGATCTGAGGTAAACTAGGGTAAAAACTCCTCAACCAAGTGAAAGTGAAAAGTAATTTTTTTTACTTTCTGCATATTTTATAAATGCACAATGACATTTTAGGGTTTTTACCATTATTTTAATACTCTTACCTTGAAAATAGTTTATGGTTTGTTCTTGTGCAGTGACCAGTTCAATTTTTTCATGGATGACACATTTACATGTTCTAGTTTACTAATTTTTCAGACCCAATTAAAAAAAAATGAAAAAGTAACCCCCTTGGAGTCATCTTTCAGCTCTTTTCTAACACTCTAAACATGAAAAGATTGTCAATTTCTTATCGTTTTGAGCTCGTTAAAGTGCATGGAACATCATTTATCCAGTATACGTTTACTTATTTTTCAGGCTGGGACAAATTATTTATAAAAAATGAATACCTTAGTCAACCGCGACTAAGAGGTTCTCTCACACATTGTTTTCTATCTTTTCGGGTACAAGGGACTATTTACGAAAAGGGCCATCTAGAGTTTTCTTTTCGCCTCTTTTCAAACTTTCTAAACATAAAAAGACGTCGAGTTTCACCTTTCTCAAACTCATTAAAATTTAATGGCATTGGATCCATAATCATGATGACACCGAGTTCATCCTTCCTAGGGCTCGTAAAATTTACTAGGATGGATTTTTCTGAAGGAAAAACTTATATCATAAGCATATGCTATCCCCTTTAAGCTTGTATACAAAAATAATTGGGGTACTCACCAGAAATGGTGGGGGGAAATGGAAAGCATTAATCAGTTGTGTTGGCATTATGTCACTCTTGAACATGACGCATCCTTTGTTTTTTGTTGGGTTGGGGATATCCTTCATTCGTCACTTTTCCTCCATGGGTTTCGGAAAACTGTTTGGCCTCTTATGCTATCACCATTGTCATCAAACATGACCTCTGATTCCATTAGAATCGAATACTGCCAAATCCAGAGTCGTGTTTCTGATATGTTCAAGAGAATTTCCTTCTGTGTCTCACTCATTGCCAAGTTCTCTGATCACTCTCATTATTATCTTATTGTCTTCATATTGTGTTGATGATGTGGGATACATTATGGCCCTCCTTCAATGGATCACTTCTTGTCGACTTCATCACATTATCCGAGAATTTGATCTAGAGATCCCCTTTTTAGTACCTTAGAGCCTACATGCCCTAATGGTAGGTTGTTCGCATACAATGATAGGCTTATGTCATTGGCCTTTGATCGGGTGATTCCGTGAGTGTTCGAAGACAACTCCTTATTCGCATCTCATGGATCATGCTACTAGTACCTTGAGAGCCATTGTCATCATTGGTGGTTTCTCTCACGTCTATTAACAGTTTACATGATCAGCTCGTAATCAGGGAATTTTCTTGCATGTTCAACTTCAGCTCATTTATTCACATGCTTGAATTGGTACTTGATCAGGTCATGACGAAGCGCAAGACCCTAGGTTTTGTCTGATAAATCCTAGGCTGTGAGGCGATTTGTATTATTCATGATTGTACACATGACTCCTTCATTCGGATGGTTACGACCATACCTTGAGTCTATATTTGTGATCCTCTTTATTTAGATGGTTGCGACCATACCTCAGATCTTGTTTCATGATTACTTTTGTGGATTGTTGCGTCCATACCTTATGTCATGTGATTATTTTAGAGATATCAGTTCATGTATATGTGTGCTTGTTTGTGCAGGTTTTCCGACGACGAATTCTTGGTCCTGGCACTTATTCGTAAGACATTTCACCCCTCACTCTCGTTCGACCTTCATGCTTTAGGGGGCATCTGTTACACAAAAATTTGTCACTGTACTTGCACTTCCCATTCCTGATCCTGGAAACCCCTAACAGTGACCCCTGTGCCTATTTTCCATCATGAAAATATGCCTTCATTTCCTTTTCAACACATTGACTAAACTCTAT
The DNA here is from genome assembly GCA_034641835.2 of Pinus albicaulis. Classification (NCBI taxonomy): domain Eukaryota; kingdom Viridiplantae; phylum Streptophyta; class Pinopsida; order Pinales; family Pinaceae; genus Pinus; species Pinus albicaulis. The sequence continues at coordinate 77,441 of JAXQQM020073863.1, forward strand.
GTTAACCATTCGTAAAGCAGCTCCTTGGAACCCTGATTATATGGAGCGATGTGCCCTCTCCATGTCTTTCTTGCATCGATGGCCTATTTTTGGTCTAGGGCTACGCCAATCGGCGCTGGAATGAGGATCATACTCGCGTTGATCCTCTTCTGGGAAGTTTTTAAAAATGGAAGTGAAGCTTCGAGATCTGGAAGCTTCGTGACGGAGAGCTGGTTGTTTTTTTCCTGAGGATAGATATGAGCTTCTCCCGTTGGGCTCTTTGTTCCTACAAAAGTGGAACCACCAAAAAGGATAACCCATTTCCCCACCTAAAGTGCATCCATGCTCCCTCCTCCTTTGCTATATAATGGACAATCTCCCATAACTCTGCTAATTAGAACAGAGATAGAAGAACAACAAAGAGATATTTTTTTGCTATAGGTATCAAGTGAGAGTTGAGACCTTTTTCCCTCTACATCAAGTTGAGAAGCACTTTGGGGACGTGCTTGGATCAGGACCCATTAAAGGAGAGCTACAACATCAAGGCATAGTTTATTTTAATATAATATGATTGGTTCGTGCTTTCCATTCATGTCTTTAATGAGTGATTGTATTCTTAGTTTTCCTTGATCAACTAAGTAGGTTGTATATGCATTATATATGTTATTCTTTCACGTTTTATGTTGTTTTATCCCTTGTGCAGGTAATCGAGTGTCGGTCGCAACAAAGATCTGACCATGGAACATGAAGGACCAAAGGATTCAAATGAGAATTAGCATCAGATTGAGGTAGGTGATTTTTACGATCTGCGTGTTTTTACAATCTAGGAAAGTAGGTTTATAATTATTCCCTGTTGTTACTAGACTCACCCTAGGGCTAGAGGAATCATCTCTCTCCGTAGAGAGGATTTTCTTGCATACAGTCACAAGATAACTCTTATTAAAAGAAAAAAAAATCTTGGAAACCATTCAATACTCAACACTCGTTCAATTAAATAAACAAACAAAGAACTATAATAGTAATCAAATAATCATCACACTAACGAAGGGACCGGTCAAGGACCTATGCTCTTAGAAAATAATAGAGGCTACAATCCTGCAACTGTTCAATGCATGAGAAAAGATGTATAACTATAATAGTAAATAAAAATTGAGAGAGAATAAATGCACAACCACAATACCTCTTCTAACCAATGATCCTTGCTAAAAAGGAGCGCATTTCCTCCTTAGCAAGGGCTAGTGAATTACACAACACACAGGCTAATAAAGAATATATATGGATCCACGAATGGTAGATATTTTCATTAAAGAAAATTTGAAATACAATATTACAGTGCTGATATTCCCTCCTCTGATATCTATATATGCATGCCTCACAGAAAAAGATTACATTGTTTTATAATTTTATAGTACATTCCTATTTTCAAAAAATAAGATTATCATAAGAATATCTTAATTCTCATGTGATCCAAATTGAGGGTATACAGAAATTTTCTTATAACAAATTATCTTAATTGAAATGAACTTGTAAGAACTTATCTAAATTACAATTATTTATCCTTTGGAAATAATAATTGTTTCAACAAAGTAATTTGCATTGTCCATGAATGTCTGTTTTTAATGATCAAACTGGTTCTGACCCGGTGTTTGTCCAAATTGGTCCCATAAAATTCCAAACACCTAGAAGTCCTTCAATACAATGAGTAATAATACGACCGTCTCCCGGAGTTTCTTCAAGAAAAATAATATCAGGGGAGTCGGAATCAATTAGTCTTTTGAAAGCAAGTCTTTTAGGGGGACATGCGAGACCCTGACAATTGGAAGATAGAATCTTCATTTTATCTCTCTCACAGGGGCAACAATTGATCTAAGGGACCCTTAAATTGATGATTGTCTACTGACAACTAGGTTAACCCTGACAGACTCCTTAGCTTTAGTCAAATTATATTTTCTCTCCGCCCCTTTGTTCTCAAAACAGGTAATCTAAATTTGAACTAGGCCCAAATCGAAATAATTTTACACGATAGTACAAATGGAGCGAGAATTCAATGTATATTGTTTGGTTATTCGACTCATAGACATTGGAGATATTATTTTCGTCGGTGGGATATTCGACAGGACTTACGTCGAATATCTGATGTCAAAGATGGAAAAAAATGGCTTTGATCGTCCAAGGCTTTGTGGTTGGATTTGCGATGACGGCATACATCAGATTTGGGATGGGATAAATGTCATATATCCACTACCATAGAGGCCAAGACATCTGATGCTTAGATGTTAGATATGCGACGTTCTATTATTCTAGTTCGACGGGATCTGATGGTTTGCTCCTTTGGTATGGAGTTTGATGTTCAACGATGTAGCGTTGGATAATAATAAGTGACAATCTAAACGTCGGATATTTTTTTCCATAGAAGAAAAACATTTGACACTTGAATGTCAGATATTCGACGCCATATTATTCTTTTCTGACTGCTTTTTCCCTTGGAATGGAGTCGGATGTTCGACTAGTTGGCATCAGATAAGCGACATTATAATAGTTTAATGCAATGAGACTATTGTGGAAATGAATCATGTGTCTATCGATACAAATTTAGATATATGATGGTCTGTTACGTGAGAAAGGCATCATATAGTCAACGTTTTAACTTAATGTCGAATATATGACGGGTGCTAGAGCATTAAAAAAAAAAATTGATCTAAGGATTGATTGGATGGGGATTCATTCACCTATGTCTTTATCAGATTGGCCATTCACTGCCTTTTGATTTAACAATGCACTTTATTAATATCACTACAATGAGCACTGTCAAATCAAAAGGTAGCGTGAATTAAATTTGATAGACTTTAAATTTTAGGACCCCACAAGAGATGATATTCATGAAATATTTCCATGTGATAACAAAATGCAATTTTGATTTAATGGTGTTAATCCATGCATGAGACCCTATACAACTCTTCTCTCTCTTTCGATATATATATATATATATATATATATATATATATATATATATATATATATATATATATATATATATATATATATATATATATATATATAGATATATATATATATATATATATATATAATAATATAATTATATAAAGCAAATATAATAAATCCTTCTACAAATTTTTTTTTGTTATATATTGAGAGTAACTTAAAATTTGTGCCTACATAGTATGTAGCATTATTATATGAACCAGCCAGAGTCTATTTAACCGAGGTTGAGCCGAGAGGGATCAACCCCAAGGTAAACCTATTTTTTGAGTGCAAAACTTGAGGAAAGGTTTGCACCTCGAGAGATTTGATCCCTCTCGGCGCATGATAGATCCATAGTTAGATGGATCTAGGCTGGTTCCATTCGGAGGCATCAACGTCACATTTTTCAAATTATTAAAATTTTTGTATATTTTTGAGATGTAAGATGGATCTAGGCTAGTTTCATTCGTGTGCTGCCAAGGAAAATCTATCAAAGATATGATTAATTTTATCAATAATATGTAAATATATAAAATATTAATATAATCATTTTAAATATGCTAAATATTTCTGAGATTAACTTGGTCATTTTAATTTTAAATTTTCTTAGTTACCTCAGTTCGTTGAGATGATAATTATTGTTAACAACTATAATGATGAAAAATGATGAAATATTTTTTTTAAATGCAAAGTGACAATAATAGTGTTGAAAGATAGAAAATGTGAATAATAAGAACGTACTCATGTTACAATCAATCTCAAACTATTTTTTTCTACTATTCTTATTTCCTCCCTTGTTAGTTTTGTTATCTTTTCATATCGATTATATGAAAAAGAAAATTTAAATCGTAAACCATTTAAATCTTTAGCTCGATCTGTTGTAATAAACATGATACCTTGTCTCTCTTGCTCTCCAATATTAATAGCTTAAATTACTATAACACAAAAATCAATCTACATTGTTAATAACTTTTTGTGCTTACACTAAAATCAATGCATATTGTTAATCCAATCACTTTAATATTAATGTACCGCCATATATCCAATTACATCAAATCATAAATCAACATATACATTGAAATCAATGCATTTAATGCAAGCAATCAAATAAGATTAGAAAATAACTTCTACATTGAAATCAATGCACCTAATGCAATCAATCAAATAAGATTAGAAACTAACATCTACACTGAAATCAATGCATTTACTCAAAGCAATCAAATAGGATTAGAAATCGCCATCTACACTGAAATCAATGCATTTAGCGCAAACAATCAAATAGTATTAGGAATAATCTACATTGAAATCAATGCATCTAGTGCAAGCAATCAAATATAATTATAAATCGACGTCTAAATTGAAATCAACACATCCAATGCAAGCAATCAAATAGTATTAGGAATCATCACCTACACTAAAATCAATGCATCTAGTGCAAGTAATCATATATCATTAGAAATAAATATCTACACTAAAATCGATGCATCTAGTGAAAATAATCAAATAGGATTATAAATCATCATCTCCACTTAAATCAATCCATCTAGTGCAAGAAATATTCTTCCCTCTTTCCACCCTCCATCCATATCTATATCCCCATCCATCTCTTTTTTTTTGTCTCTATCTCACCCCCCTAGACACACACGTTGTCGCACTCCATTTATATCATTCTCTTTGTCGATCACCCTCTCTCCCCATCTCTCTCTTCTTCCCTCTCTTCCCCTTCTCTCCCTCTCCCCCGCTAATATCTCTCTTTCCTCCTGTTGTCCTCTCTCTCTCTCTCTCTCCATCTTCCTTATCACTCACTCTCTCTCTCTCTAGGAACCAACATCTACACTGAAACAATGCATTTACTCAAAGAAATCAAATAGGATTAGAAATCTCCATCTACATTGAAATCAATGAATTTAGTGCAAACAATCAAATAGGATTAGAAATCATCTACATTGAAATTAATTCATCCAGTGCAAGTAATCAAATATAATTATAAATTGACATCTACATTGAAATCAACACATTCAGTGCAAGCAATCAAATTGTATTATAAATCACCACCTACACTGAAATCAATGCATCTAGTGCAAGTAATAAAATATCATTAGAAATAAATATCTACACTAAAATCGATGCATCTAGTGCAAATAATCAAATAGGATTAGAAATCACCATCTCCACTTATATCAATCCATCTAGTGCAAGAAATATTCCTCCCTCTCTCCACCCTCCATCCATATCTATATCTCCCTCCATCTATTCTTTGTTGTCTCTCTATCTCACCCCCCTAAGCACACTCACTCTTGTACTCCATATATATCAATCTCTTTTTCAATCACCCCCTCTCCCCATCTCTCTCTTCTTCCCTCTCTTCACCTTCCATCTATATCTCTATCTTCCCCTTCTCTCTCTCTCCCCCATTAATATCTCTCTTTCCTCCTTTTGTCCTCTCTCCCTCTCTCTCCATCTTCCTTATCACTCTCTCTCTCTCTCTCTCTCTCTCTCTAGAAACCAAAATCTACACTGAAATCAATGCATTTACTCAAATAAATCAAATAGGATTAGAAATCGCCATCTACACTGAAATCAATGCATTTAGTGCAAACAATCAAATAGGATTAGAAATCATCTACATTGAAACCAATTCATCTAGTGAAAGTAATCAAATATAATTATAAATCGACATCTAAATTGAAATCAAAAAATTCAGTGCAAGCAATCAAATTGTATTAGAAATCACCACCTACACTGAAATCAATGCATCTAGTGCAAGTAATCAAATATCATTAGAAATAAATATCTACACTAAAATCGATGCATATAGCGCAAATAATCAAATAGGATTATAAATCACCATCTCCACTTATATCAATCCATCTAGTGTGAGAAATATTCTTCCCTCTCTCCACCCTCCATCCATATTTATATACCCCTCCATCTCTTATTTTTTGTCTCTTTATCTCACCCTCCTAAACACACACATATATCAATCTCTTTGTCAATCCCCTCCTCTCCCCATCTCTCTCTTCTTCCCTCTTTTCACCTTCCATCTATATCTCTATCTTCCCCCTCTCTCCCTCTCTCTCCATCTTCCTTATCACTTTCTCTCTCTCTCTCTCTCTCTCTCCACCTTTCTCTCTCTATTTCTTTCTTCTTACCTCTCTCCTCCTCCCCCTCCAAGTCCATCTCTTTTTCCCTCCCTCTCTCCACTCTCTCACATCCTCTCTCTTCCTTCCTCTCTTTCCCTTTCTCTCCCATCTCTCTCTCCCTCTCTCTCTCTCTTCACCCACCAACTATGTTACTATATCCTCCCCTCTCTCCACTCTCTCACATCCTCTCTCTTCCTTCCTCTCTTTCCCTTTCTCTCCCATCTCTCTCTCCCTCTCTCTCTCTCTTCACCCACCAACCATGTTACTATATCCCTCCCTCTCTCCTTATATCTCCTTCTCCCCTCTTATCTCCATCTCTCCTTATTTGTCTCTTTATCTCAGCCCCAAACATACACGCTCTCTATGCCTCTCACACTCCTTCTCTCCACCTCTACCTCTCTAGCCTTCTTATTTCACATCTTCCCTCCAACCCATATCTCTTAGGCATTTCCATCCCTCTCTCCCTCCCTCTCTCAAGTCCCTCCCTGGACCCCTTCCTCTCTCTCTCTCCCCAAACCTTTCTCTCTGATCTCTCTCTCTCCACTTCCTCTTCCCCCATCACTCTCCTCTCATCCTTCTCTCCTTTCTTCCAATTCTTTCTCCAATCCTCTCTTTCCCACATCCTCTCTCTCTAATCCTCTCCCTTCCCCCCTCCCTTTCTTTCTCTCTCTCTTTCCACCCCTCTCTCTCTCCAACTACATTACTATATCCCTCCCTCTCTCCTTCTCACTTCTTCTCTCCCCCTTCTTTCCATACATCTTACTTTGTCTCTTTATCTCACCCCTAAATACACACACTCTCTCTCCATCTCTCCATTATAACTCTCTCTCTCTCTTTCTTCTTAGTTATGTAAACTAATGAACATAAATATTTGTAAATATAAAGCAGATTATGGAGTAAATATGAAAAGAGGTTTTATTTACTTAACATACCTCTAGTTTATGTATATTTTTATTTATTTACCATACCCCTTTTCTTTACTATGGTATTTGGCCCATAGGCTTGTTATATAATTACATTTTTATTTATAATCCTATTTGATATGTTGTTATTTATTTACCTTACCTCTTTATGCCTCTTTTATATTTATTTATTTACCATACCTCTTTATATTATTTTATATTTATTTATCATACTTTTTTATACCTCTTTTATATTTATTTATTTACCCATGGTATTTGGCCCATGGTATCAATATTAATTTGTCCCATGGTATTTGTCCCATAGGCTTCATCTAAATAAAACCTCTTTTTAAAGTTTTTTTAAATATAAAAAGGTTTATGGAATAAATATAAAAATAATTTTTATTTATTTACCATAGCTCTGGAGTAAGTATAAATTCATTTTACAAATATTTAATTAAAAGAAATATTAAAATATTTTGGATTTTGATTGTCTGTGTTGAATTAACTCTTTTCCTTTGATTTAGGAAATGGTATTGACTTTAGTAAAGAGTAAATATGTTTAAAATTTTACTTAATTTTGAAATTCAATGTGGTTTTTTTTTTGTTAAAGGTAAATTTATGATCCATTCAAATTATATAAATAATAAATAATTGTAATAGAAATTGATATATGTTCTAGTACAATGCGATTTTTATTTTTTATTTTTTTTAATTTAAAAATTAAGCCGACATTTTGTATGAGGACGTGACATACCTGACATCGGGGTCATATTGCGCTGTAGATGTGCCTCTCAGCGCAATAAATTGAAGGGTGGTGTTGGGGAAATTAATTGATTAATGAAAAACAACTATTCACCTAAACATTAATTATCAACCCGAGGAATGTATTTTTGTTTCAAGGCAGTTTTCAAAATATATGCAAGCAACTATAAATGAATAACACTCGTTGTACATGATTGGGTTCTACACTATCGAGCTCATTCGAAAAGAAACAAAATGTAAGACTTGAAAAACAATACTAAATTTAAAAAGCATAAAGTAAATGACAAGAAAATAAGTCTTGAATCAATACTAAATTAAATCACACCTTGCTGAATTGGAAATTCAACCTATTGCACCCAACAAAATTCAAATGTTAATCTAGAGAAGTAAATTAAATGAAATCTAGAAATTGTAGGAAACAACAAATTTGGAAAATGTAGCAACCAACAATTTACTTGAGAAAAAAAATAAATTTACTTTCAAGAATAAAAATTCAAATGTAAAGAAACAAGCACACAACTAAACTACTTTAGAAGTTAAATTCAACCCCTCGTCCAAGGTAATGGTTACAACTGCTCAAGAGTCAGTTCTGCCTTGAAAAGTAATTCAGATCAGATTACAAGTAGACAATTATGAAATTCCATTGATAGCTCCTTTTATTAAAAATTAGAAATAAATACAATATGACTTTAAGCTTTGCCTCTAATTCAATAATTGTCCATCATTCCCTCTTTGATCTTTGTTTTCATTTCAATACACAGAGAGCAAAGGGAAACCACAACTAAATTGATTACAAAATGATTTTCCATTACAATTTTGGACTAATTACAAAATCTCAATAAACAATATTATATCTAAAATATCTTTCCATCAACATTCAGCAGAAAGTAAATCGAATTTGGAATTGCAATTGGGGTAATTTGGAAAACAACCACAATATAAAATATTCAAAACAATCCTTTGAATAACTTTGCTTTTCTCTCAATACAAACCTAATTTTGGAAAAATTCTCATGAAAAAATCTAAATTGGCTCGTTCTGCACAATACCCAATTCTCAAATTTTCAAGATTCATCTTCAATTGCCTAAAAATTCCAATGCAAAACTGTCACTTTTTATCTCAACGAATTTATGAGTTGGAATATTTGAATATGAGGTTGAGATCAAGTTTTCAATCTAGAAGAGATATTGGAGGCTAAAATCATGAGTGATGTTATAACAAATTTATTAATAAACCATAATTGGAAAAATTATGCATAATAATCTTCAATTTATTAAAAATAAATGAGAAAAAAGTATTTCTTATCCACGAGAGCATAAAAAATTATGAAATGTAATTATATGATAAATTATGATAAATAATGTGATAAAATAACAGTGGAAATGGATGAAATATGTGTCAAGAAATGGTAATAATAATGATAATTTAGTGTCCCAACAGGTGGGCCACCCCACACTGGTGGATGATTAAAAAGTGCGCATGTTTCAAGCACATCACTGTGATTTTGGATCGAGTTGTCCATATCCAAACTCGACAGTATAAAGAAATTAGATTTTTTGCAGGGAGGAGCCCCCGATAGTTGGTCTCCCGAAACAACTAATTGGGATATCTACGACTCAGATCTTCCCTGCTACAAGTCAAGGGAAAACCAATTACCAAGGTGGAATTCCCCGAGGGTTGAAAAGGGTCTATGTTGAAACCATTCACGATGACAGGTGAGTGTGTGGAAAACAAGCTAACTCACCCACCTCACGCATCCTCCATTTCCATGTCACCTTCCAACACAATCCTTTCGTACTCTTTCATCGATATCCTCATCAATTTCATTCTCCCACTTTACCATTAAAAAAAAACCTTCTATGCTCTGTTCTATCCTTATCACTCCATACACACTTTGATCTTGCTCTCAGCTCAGAATTGCAACGTCCTCCTCTAAATCCTCCAGGAAATAACATCCTCCACCTTCTCTACTTTTAATTAAAACGAAAAATACTAAAATGGCCAAGAAAAATTCTCTGTCTGTGTCAACTATACACATTCCTCTAATGGATACAAAGATGGATTTTTTTGACCCCGTATGTTCACTAGACCTCATGCATTTTCGACAGAACCTATTTGCTTGCCAAATTGAGTCAAAGAACCCCTTTCGAGAAGTTAAGTCTGGTCTTACTATTGTCATTTCTCCCCATACTTATCTCTTCCAAAAATTTATCAGTTGGTTGACTTCTTCTCTTTATCCCAAATCAAATTTTGTGATGAATCCTTCAAGGGAGAACACTTTACAGGTCTCTCCTCAATTAATTCGTCAAGCCCTATGTTTTCCAGAGTTTGATAGGTATACCACTTTTACAAATGATTCCCTTTTAGCCACTTATTAATCTCTTTATGAGGAGGATAAGAAGAATATATTTGAACTCATCCCCCAACACCCCCCCCCCCCCTCGAGCTTTTCCCTTTCTTCAAATATTATTCAGTTTCCCATAACCCTATTTTATGACACTGCTAAAACAATTCTTTCGGTTATTATGGGAATATTGGGGAAGGTGATACAAATATCTTCAATTTATAAGATTTGGGATATTTCCATCAAATGATACAACCGGAAACTGTATTATACATTCCATCTTACTAGGAGCACTCCATCAACCTTCAATTCCAGAATTTTAGCATCACTGGATTATATTTCCATCTTTGCTTGTCTATATTTTCCTATACACCCATGTTGATCAACTTATTAATGTGGGGTTGAATATTGATGATCCTAATAAACAAAAGAAACATATAATTAATTGGACTAATATTGTTAGAAATAAAGATAATAATGAAGGATTTTCCTACTATATATGTTATTTTATGTCAGTTGTATAGAAGATCATGAATGGTAAACTTGATCCCAAAATCCTTCCACAAGATGTGTCCTTGTTGTAGTTGAGTAAATATTTTAGAGTTGTTCATTGGTGCATCTTGGAGGATTGTTTGCAAATAAGGCTATATGGTGCATAAATTCCACCCTACAAGATGACTATATTTGGACCAATGAGATTTTTTTTCTTTGGAATTTATCAGACAAAGCCTAAATATGGACCAGATTCATTTTTTCCAAGATCAGAAGGGTTTCCTATTTATATTGCCTAGAATAGTGGCTCCTTTTATTGTGAAATATAGATAGGTTGTAGAAGAAGTTGAAAATATGATTCAAGAATTAGGTTTTGTTCAAGGAGAAAAATGGATTTATGATCCTCATCAAGTAATTTCCAAAAGAAGAATGGAAATAAATTCGCTCCATATACACATGAAGCAAAGCAAGAGTTGGAAAAGTTGGAAAATATTGGTATAGAGGATTCAAAATAGAAGATAGATGTATAAACTCCTCTTCCTAGGGAAAAAGTCTTGAAGAGGAATGCCCCTGAATTTATGGATGTTGATACTAAAGGCTCACAATCTAGCAAGAAAGCTAAGGTTCAAGGAGGAGAAATTGAAGCTTCAAAATTAATTGAAAATCCCTCAAGAGAAGTAGGATTCCAAGTACAATTGGGAGATACAATATGTTCACATTCATCCCCATTTCCCACTGAAGAGGAGGGTTCTTCCATCAATTATTTGTAGAAATATCTCTAGCAAATTGAGGAGAGAAATGTAAAAGTAATGGGAAATATTACAACATAGTTGGAGGTTCAATCAATCCCAAATTACCAGACCAAACTCCTTTCAGCCATGGACTTGGAAAGGAATTAGCTCAAAATATCTCCCACTCATCCAATCTCCCATACTTTTTTATGATGCATAGATTTCAAGGCAATAATTTTGTTTGTGGATACTAAAGGCATCCTCTACCCGAAAAGATCAATCTACATAGGCAAACAGGTGAATTTATTTATAATGATATTTTAAGTCTTATTTGGTAGCTAGTAAAGCAAAGACACTCTTGGAAAAAATTGATATACCATGTTAAATAGGAAAGGGAAAATTCCAGAGCCCTGAATACCCAAAATTAAGAATTCAATAAGTCAATAATCAAACCGGGGGTAAATCTTGAGGATAGAGTAGCATTTCAAGCCCTGTTGCGAAGTAAAAAGTCAAAAGATCAAACATTGAGGATGAAATTAAAGATACCTTCATTTGAACATGTCCAAACACTTGAAATGGCTAAGGTGGAGAAAGAAAATTAATTTTTGACAAAAGAACTGTTGGGAACAAATCAAGAGTTAGCAGTCTTCAAGCAACAAAATGAAAAATTGCAGCAGAAAATAGATAAGAATGTATGTACTGTGGTGATGTTAGCCGATTCAAAATACCCTACAGAGAAACTAACCAGGGTTATGACCGAGTTAAAATTCTCAGAAGATGAACTAAAGAAGTTGCAAAGGAGCCTGGAGGATGCCAAAGGAAAATTCAGTATAAAAGAGATACAACTCTATTTAGAAAAGGAAAATTTGAATCAAGAAACCCTCAAGCATCAAACAACAAAGGAGGAAATTAAGGAACTGAAGGCCAAGATCAAAAGTAACATGTTGATGCAGGAGCATGAGGCTTAGAGACAAAATACTTCATTAATTATTCCAAAAATCCAAAAAAAGTTTACAAGCAAAGGTGTTGGCACCTTTAGCTGTCAATTTACAGTTGTACTAGATAGGGTTGAACTAGTATCTAGGAAGATTGAACTGTTTTAGATTAGATTCAGTATATTTAGCCTTCAGTTGATATATTTAGGGAATATATTATGTAATTAGGATTTTATCTAAGTTAGGAGAATTCGATCCTCAAGAGGAGGTCGACTATTATGTAAAACCCTATACAATGTAACCTCTGAGAAGGAGAAAATGGAATTGGGCCATACAAGAATTGATTGAGAGGATTTTTCGTTTGATTTAATAAAATTGCATAACTTAATTATCTGTTGTATGCTTGGAAAATTCTCGGAGGGTTTCATCTCTTTGAAATCCATTGGATTTATACTTTCTGTGTAGAAATTAAGTGTGATTAGCTTCTGTGTGAAGGATTCAAAGGAATTTGAATAAATTTTGTTTTCTTTGTTTGAGATCTGAAGTTAGAACGCCAAACCAGTAGAAAATCTGTGGTTAAACGCGGTCGAAAATAAAAATTTGCAGATCAAGCGGTTTTTGAAAAAAACCAGCCACTATTGTCGCATTGCTTTTGGCATGTGAGTGGCTTTGTTAAAAACAAACGTGATCGAATCAGAAGGTGACACGTCACAGTGGAAATACCACCGATTTCGAGTTACTTTGGAGCCATAAAGCATCGGGGCTATTGGAATGTGATAGTCGTCTGACCATATGTGTTGGAGATCTGACGGTGTTCACATCGAAAGTTACACAGAGTTTAACAAAATGTATGGACCTGACAAGTTATTCAATAGAGTTTTATTAAAGTGTTTGAAATCTGAATATCATTCCGAAAGGTTTAAACATTATTTAAATTGAACTATTATGTTTTCGAATGGATAAGGGGACTTTAGCTTCCGTAAGTCATTTTATTAAATTAATCAATTAGATTTAAATAAATTTTGATGACTGAGAGTGGAAATAAGGATCAGGAAAAAATTCCTCCTAAATTAGAAAACATAGTAACAAAATTTGAACAGCTCTCCTTAACGCCTGCACCCACACTTCTATCATTTGTGGTATCATAGCAGCTATCAGAGCAGACTTTAAAGCAGCCATCAGAGCAATCTTCAGAGCATTTTCCAGACACTGAACAAGCTTCCAAAAGTTAGAAAAATAAATCCAACATGGCTTTCAGAGTTGGTAGAGGAGGTGGTGCTAGTAGAAGAAGAGGTAGACTAGTTGCAAATGCTGAAGTACTAGAGACTATGCAGTAGATTCAAGTTATATTGGAAGCAATGGAAGCAAGACAATAGAGAGATCCTGAAGATGTCAGTGAACCTAAAGCTAAAGAAGAAGGAGGAGGAAATGTTGAGCTTACTCCTAATATGAGATTCTTTAAATTAGTTTTAGGATCTACATCCAAACCTAGACTTGAAGTATCATCTTTTGCAAGAGGATTGAATCCAGAAGATTTGATAGATTGGAACAATGAAATGAATAAATTCTTTGATTACGAAGAGATGGGTGAAGAAAATAGAGTTAAGCTTGCTATCACAAGGTTGAAAGGAAATGTAGCACTTTGGTGGGATGGAGTGCAAGAAGAAATAAGGAGAGTTGGTAAGCAACCAATCAAGAATTGGAACAGAATGGTAGCAAAGCTAAGAGGTAAGGTTTTTTGCTATTTTTTCACTTGGTGATTTGTTTCTTCGTATTTTCCACTACGACCTCACACCAGTTGCATATAGTGGGTGCCATGAAATCCACCATCGTTTGCAGTTGGGCCTTAGTGGTCTCATGTGATGCTTGCACCCCAGACATGTGTGTGATAGTGTATAGGACTACCTTGAGTGCTAGATCATTCACTGTGCTTATGGCTATCTTGCCACTCGAGAATCTTGTTTCCTCAAAGCATGCTCTACCAATGAGCATTTCCATACTCTCGTCCATTATTTGGGCTTCGGAAAATCGTGCTCTCACCCCTCTGCACAAGAGGCCAGTGATGAAGTAGATATCCTCCACTTCAATTTCTAGTTCCTGGACACCAAGAATAAATATTTCTCGGTTTGTGTCCCAGATACTGTAGAAGATCTGGTTGGGCTCTTATGCCCGAGGTCATAAAGAATTTGAGGAGCCCACTATTCCTCAATGCATTTGTGCAAGCTCTGTTCTATATAGCTTCCTGATAAACTTCATCACGATCTCGTTCTTTCCACTCAATCACCATGATTTATAAATCTTCTTCCCTGCAACAACATTCAACAAGTCCCTTGTCAATGTTTAGGCTTAAAACATTGTCTTAAAAAAAAATTTCTTGAGAATTTATACGCATTTTTCCGCTACACGGTTGGTGCAGCGGTTTTAAAAACAATAGCACCAATCGATGACCTGCCCGTTGTAAAAAGGGTAGGCCGGTGCGGTCCCGATAGGGGATACCCATGTCGATCCGTAGCATTTAAAATTTTGAAATCCTCTCCTCAAAATTAAAATATGAATTAAACACAGTAAAATAAATATTGAAATGCAAGCAAGGAAAGCACCTCTTACCTGGCACAAACAATTTGTTGATTGGCCTCCTGAATCTCCCACAATATGCTCCTGAAGATCTGAGGTAAACTAGGGTAAAAACTCCTTCTCAACCAAGTGAAAGTGAAAAGTAATTTTTTTACTTTCTGCATATTTTATAAATTCACAATGACATTTTAGGGTTTTTACCATTATTTTAATACTCTTACCTTGAAAACAGTATATGGTTTGTTCTTGTGCAGTGACCGGTTCAATTTTTTCATGGATGACACATTTACATGTTCTAGTTTACTAATTTTTCAGACACAATTAAAAACAAATGAAAAAGTAACCCCCTTGGAGTCATCTTTCAGTGCTTTTCTGACACTCTAAACATGAAAAGATTGTTGATTTCTTGTCGTTTTGAGATCGTTAAAGTGCATGGAACGTAATTTACCCAGTATACGTTTACCCCTTTTTCAGGCTGGGATAAATTATTTACGAAAAAGCAATACCTTAGTCAACCGCGACTAAGAGGTTCTCTCACACTTTGTTTTCTATCTTTTCAGGTATGAGGGACTATTTACGAAAAGGGCCATCTGGAGTTTTCTTTTCGCCTCTTTTCAAACTTTCTAAACATAAAAAGACGTCAAGTTTCACCTTTGTCAGACTTGTTAAAATTTAATGGCATTGGATCCATCATCATATCGACACCGAGTTCATCCTTCCTAAGGCTCGTAAAATTTACTAGGGTGGATTTTTCCGAAGGAAAAACTTATATCATAAGCATATGCTATCCCCTTCAAGCTTATATACAAAAATAATTGGTGTACTCGTCAGAAATGGTGGGGGGAAATGGAAAGCATTAATCAGTTGTGTTGGCAGTATGTCACTCTTGAACATGACACATCCTTTGTTTCGTGTTGGGTTGGGGATATCCTTCATTCGTCACTTTTCCTCCATGGGTTTGGGAAATCTATTTGGCCTCTTATGCTATCACCATTGTCGTCAAGCATGACCTTTGATTCCATTAGAGTCGAATACTGCCAAATCCGGAGTCATGTTTCTGATATGTTCAAGAGAAGTTCCTTATGTGTCTCATTCATTGCCAGGTTCTCTGATCACTCTCATTATTATCTTATTGTCTTCATCTTGTGTTTATGATGTGGGATACATTATGGCCCTCCTTCGATGGATCACTTCTTGTCGACTTCATCACATTATTCGAGAAGTTGATCTAGAGATCCCCTTTTCAGTACCTTAGAGCTTGCATGCCCTAATGATAGGTTGTTCGCATACAATGATAGGCTTATGTCATTGGCCTTCGATCGGGTGATTTCGTGAGTGTTCGAAGACAACTCCTTATTCACATCTCATGGATCATGCTACTAGTACCTTGAGAGCCATTGTCATCATTGGTGGTTTCTCTCACGCCTATTAACGGTTTACATGATCAGCTCATAATCGAGCGAATTTCTTGCATGTTCAACTTCAGCTCATTTATTTGCATGCTTGAATTGGTACTTGATCAGGTCATGACGGAGCGCAAGACCCTAGGTTTTGTTTGATAAATCCTAGGCTGTGAGGCGATGTGTATTATTCATGATTGTACACATGACTCCTTCATTTGGATGGTTATGACCATACCTTGAGTCTATATTTGTGATCCTCTTTATTTAGATGGTTGCGACCATACCTCGGATCTTGTTTCATGATTACTTCTATGGATGGTTGCGTCCATACCTTATGTCATGTGATTATTTTAGAGATATCAGTTCATGTATATGTGTGCTTGTTTGTGCAGGTTTTTCGAAGATGGATTCTTGGTCCTGGCACTTATTCGTAAGGCATTTCACCCCTCACTCTCATTCGACCTTCATGCTTTAGGGGGCATCTGTTACACAAAAAAATTTCACTGTACTTGTACTCCCCATTCCTGATCCTGGAAACCCCTAACAGTGACCCCTGTGCCTATTTTCCATCATGAAAATATGCCTTCATTTCCTTTTCAACACATTGACTAAACTCTATGTTAACCATTCGTAAAGCAGCTCCTTGGAACCCTAATTATATGGAGCGATGTGCCCTCTCCGTGTCTTTCTTGCGTCGATGGCCTATTTTTGGTCTATGACTATGCCAATCGGCGCTGGAATGAGGATCATACTCGCGTTGATCCTCTTCTGGGAAGTTTTTAAAAATGGAAGTGAAGCTTTGTGGCAGAGAGCTGGCTGTTTTTTTCCTGAGGATAGAGATGAGCTTCTCCCATTGGGCTCTTTGTTCCTACAAAAGTGGAACCACCCAAAGGGATAACCCATTTTTCCACCTAAAGTGGATCCATGCTCCCTCCTCCTTTTCTATATAATGG
The DNA here is from genome assembly GCA_034641835.2 of Pinus albicaulis. Lineage (NCBI taxonomy): Eukaryota > Viridiplantae > Streptophyta > Pinopsida > Pinales > Pinaceae > Pinus > Pinus albicaulis. The sequence continues at coordinate 94,644 of JAXQQM020073863.1, forward strand.
ACAATCTCCCATAACTCTGCTAATTAGAATAGAGATAAAAGAACAACAAAGAGATATTTTGTTGATATAGGTATCGAGTGAGAGTTGAGACCTTTTCCCTCTACATCAAGTTGAGAAGTGCTTTGGGGACGTGCTTGGATCAGGACCCATTAAAGGAGAGCTGCAACATCAAGGCGCAGTTTGTAACTCCCCCTCTTTATTTTAATATAATATGATTGGTTCATGCTTTCCATTCATGTCTTTAATGAGTGATTGTATTCTTAGTTTTCCTTGATCAACTAAGTAGGTTGTATATGCATTATATATGTTATGCTTTCACATTTTATGTTGTTTTATCCCTTGTGCATGTAATCGAGCATCGGTTGCAGCAAAGATCTGACCATGGAACACGAAGGACCAAAGGATTCAAATGAGAATTAGCATCAAATTGAGGTAGGTGATTTTTACGATCTGCGTGTTTTTACAATCTAGGAAAGTAGGTTTATAATTTTTCCCTGTTGTTACTAGACTCACCCTAGGGCTAGAGGGATCATCTCTCTCCATAGAGAGGATTTTCCTGCATACAGTCACAAGATAACTCTTATTAAAAGAGAAAAAAAAATCTTGGAAACCATTCAATACTCAACACTCGTTCAATTAAATAAACAAACAAAGAACTATAATAGTAATCAAATAATAATCACACTAACGAAGGGACCGGTCTAGGACCTATGCTCTTACACAATAATAGAGGCTACAATCCTGCAACTGTTCAATGCATGAGAAAAGATGTATAACTATAATATTAAATAAAAATTGAGAGAGAATAAATGCACAACCACAATACCTCTTCTAACCAATGATCCTTGCTAAGAAGGAGGGTATTTCCTCCTTAGCAAGGGCTAGTGAATTACACAACACACAGGCTAATAAAGAATATATATGGATCCACGAATGGTAGGTATTTTCATTAAAGAAAAGTTGAAATACAATATTACAATGTTGATATTCCCTCCTCTGATATCTATATATGCATGGCTCATAGGAAAAGATTACATTGTTTTATAATTTTATAGTACATTCCTATTTTCGAAAAATAAGATCATCATAAGAATATCTTAATTCTCATGTGATCCAAATTGAGGGTATACAAAAAATTTCTTATAACAAATTATCTTAATTGAAATGAACTTGTAACAACTTATCTAAATTACAATTATTTATCCTTTGGAAATAATAATTGTTTCAACAAAGTAAGTTGCATTGTCCATGAATGTCTCTTTTTAATGATCAAACTGGTTCTGACCCGGTGTTTGTCCAAATTGGTCCCATAAAATTCCAAACACCTAGAAGTCCTTCAATACAATGAGTAATAGTATGACCGTCTCCCAGAGTTTCTTGAAGAAAAATAAGATCAGGGGAGTCGGAATCAATTAGTCTTTTGAAATCAAGTCTTTTAGGGGGGACATGCGAGACCCTGACAATTGGAAGATAGAATCTTCATATTATCTCTCCCACAGGGGCAACAATTGATCTAAGGGACCCTTAAATTGATGATTGTCTACTGACAACTAGGTTTTTTTTTTTTTTTCAGAAGAAAAAAAACGCTGCATATATTAAAAATAGGTTAACCCTGATTGTCTACTGACAACTAGGTTAACCCTGACAGACTCCTTAGCTTTAGTCAAATTATATTTTCTCTCCGCCCCTTTGTTCTCAAAACAGGTAATCTAAATTTGAACTAGGCCCAAATCGGAATAATTTTACACGATAGTACAAATGGAGTGAGAATTCAATGTATATTAGTTTGGTTATTCGACTCATAGTCGTCTGATATCTAAGACATTGGATTTTCGTCGGTGGGATTTTGTCGAATTGTCGATACTTTTTTGAGTGTCGGATATTCGACAGGACTTACGTCGAATATCCGATGCCAAAGATGGAAAAAAGTGGCTTTGATCGTCCAAGGCTTTGTGGTTGGATTTGCGATGACGGCATACATCAGATTTGGGATGGGATAAATGTCATATATCTACTCATCTGATGCTTAGATGTTAGATATGCGACGTTCTATTATTCTAGTTCGACGGGATCCGATGGTTTGCTCCTTTGGTATGGAGTTTGATGTTCGACGATGTAGCGTTGGATAATCAATGTTACAATAAGTTTAAGTGACAATCTAAACGTCGGATATTTTTTAGAAGAAAAACATTTGACACTTGGATGTCAGATATTCTTCTTTGACTGCTTTTTCCCTTGGAATGGAGTCGGATGTTCAACTAGTTGGAGTCGGATGTTCATGTTATAATAGTTTAATGCAATGAGACTGTTGTGGAAATGAATCATGTTAATCTAAATTGGAAATTCAACCTATTGCACCCAACAAAATTCAAATGTTAATCTAGAGAAGTAAATTAAATGAAATCTAGAAATTGTAGGAAACAACAAATCTGGAAAATGTAGCAACCAACAATTTACTTGAGAAAAAAAGAAATTTACTTTAAAGAATAAAAATTCAAATGTAAAGAAACAAGCACACAACTAAACTACTTTAGAAGTTAAATTCAACCCCTCGTCCAAGGTAATGGTTACAACTGCTCAAGAGTTAGTTCTGCCTTGAAAAGTAATTCAGATCAGATTACAAGTAGACAATTATGAAATTCCATTGATAGCTCATTTTATTAAAAATTAGAAATAGATACAATATGACTTTAAGCTCTGCCTCTAATTCAATAATTTTCCATCATTCCCTCTTTGATCTTTGTTTTCATTTAAATACACAGAGAGCAAAGGGAAACCACAACTAAATTGATTACAAAATGATTTTCCTTTACAATTTTGGACTAATTGCAAAATCTCAATAAACAATATTAGATCTAAAATATCTTTCCATCGACATTCAGCTGGAAGTAAATCGAATTTGGAATTGCAATTGGGGTAATTTGGAAAACAACCACAATATAAAATATTCAAAACAATCCTTTGAATAACTTTGCTTTTCTCTCAATACAAACCTAATTTTGGAAAACTTCTCATGAAAAAATCTAAATTGGCTCGTTCTGCACAATACCCAATTCTCAAATTTTCAAGATTCATCTTCAATTGCCTAAAAATTCCAATGCAAAACTGTCACTTTTTATCTCAACGAATTTCTGAGTTGGAATATTTGAATATGAGGTTGAGATCAAGTTTTCAATCTAGAAGAGATATTGGAGGCTAAAATCATGAGTGATGTTATAACAAATTTATTAATAAACCATAATTGGAAAAATTATGCATAATAATCTTCAATTTATTAAAAATAAATGAGAAAAAAAGTATTTCTTATCCACGAGAGCATAAAAATTTATGAAATGTAATTATATGATAAATTATGATAAATAATGTGATAAAAGAACAGTGGAAATGGATGAAATATGTGTCAAGAAATGGTAATAATAATGATAATTTAGTGTCCCAACAGGTGGGCCACCCCACACTGGTGGATGATTAAAAATTACGCATGTTTCAAGCACATCACTGTGATTTTGGATCGAGTTGTCCATATCCAAACTCGACAGTATAAAGAAATTAGATTTTTTGCAGGGAGGAGCCCCCGATAGTTGGTCTCCCGAAACAACTAATTGGGATATCTACGACTCAGATCTTCCCTGCTACAAGTCAAGGGAAAACCAATTACCAAGGTGAAATTCCTCGAGGGTTGAAAAGGGTCTATGTTGAAACCATTCACGATGACAGGTGACTGTGTGGAAAACAAGCTAACTCACCCACCTCACGCATCCTCCGTTTCCATGTCACCTTCCAACACAATCCTTTCATACTCTTTTGTCGATATCCTCATCAATTTCATTCTCCCACTTTACCATTAAAAAAAAACCTTCTATGCTCCGTTCTATCCTTATCACTCCATACACACTTTGATCTTGCTCTCAGCTCAGAATTGCAACGTCCTCCTCTAAATCCTCCAGGAAATAACATCCTCCACCTTCTCTACTTTTAATTAAAAGGAAAAATACTAAAATGGCCAAGAAAAATTATTTGTCTGTGTCAACTATACACATTCCTCTAATGGATACAAAGATGGATTTTTTTGACCCCATATGTTCACTAGACCTCATGCATTTTCGACAGAACCTATTTGCTTGCCAAATTGAGTCAGAGAACCCCTTTCGAGAAGTTAAGTCTGGTCTTACTATTGTCATTTCTCCCCATACTTATCTCTTCCAAAATTTTATCAGTTGGTTGACTTCTTCTCTTAATCCCGAATCAAATTTTGTGATGAATCCTTCAGGGGAGAACACTTTACAGGTCTCTCCTCAATTAATTCGTCAAGCCCTATGTTTTCCAGAGTTTGATAGGTATACCACTTTTACAAATGATTCCCTTTTAGCCACTTATTAATCTCTTTATGAGGAGGATAAGAAGAATATATTTGAACTCATCCCCCAGCCCCCCCCCCCCTCGGCCCCTCGAGCTTTTCCCTTTCTTCAAATATTATTCAGTTTCCCATAACCCTATTTTATGACACTGCTAAAACAATTCTTTCGGTTATTATGGGAATATTGGGGAAGGTGATACAAATATCTTCAATTGCCAGGATTTGGGATATTTCCATCTAATGATACAACCGAAAACTGTATTATACATTCCATCTTACTAGGAGCACTCCATCAACCTTCAATTCCAGAATTTTAGCATCACTGGATTATATTTCCATCTTTGCTTGTCTATATTTTCCTATACACCCATGTTGATCAACTTATTAATGTGGGGTTGAATATTGTTGATCCTAATAAACAAAAGAAACATATAATTAATTGGAATAATATTGTTAGAAAGAAAGATAATAATGAAGGATTTTCCTACTATATATGTTATTTTATGTCAGTTGTATATAAGATCATGAATGGTAAACTTGATCCCAAAATCCTTCCACAAGATGTGTCCTTGTTGTAGTTGAGTAAATATTTTAGAGTTGGTCATTGGTGCATCTTGGAGGATTGTTTGCAAATAAGGTTATATGGTGCATAAATTCCACCCTACAAGATGACTATATTTGGACCAATGAGATTTTTTTTCTTTGGAATTTATCAGACAAAGCCTAAATATGGACCAGATTCATTTTTTCCAAGATCAGAAGGGTTTCCTATTTATATTGCCTAGAATAGTGGTTCCTTTTATTGTGAAATATAGATAGGTTGTAGAAGAAGTTGAAAATATGATTCAAGAATTAGGTTTTGTTCAAGGAGAAAAATGGATTTATGATCCTCATCAAGTAATTTCCAAAAGAAGAATGGAAATAAATTGCGCTCCATATACACATGAAGCAAAACAAGAGTTGGAAAAGTTGGAAAATATTGGTATAGAGGATTCAAAATAGAAGATAGATGTATAAACTCCTCTTCCTAGGGAAAAAGTCTTGAAGAGGAATGCCCCTGAATTTATGGATGTTGATACTAAAGGCTCACAATCTAGCAAGAAAGCTAAGGTTCAAGGAGGAGAAATTGAAGCTTCAAAATTAATTGAAAATCCCTCAAGAGAAGTAGGATTCCAAGTACAATTGGGAGATACAATATGTTCACATTCATCCCCATTTCCCACTGAAGAGGAGGGTTCTTCCATCAATTATTTGTAGAAATATCTCTAGCAAATTGAGGAGAGAAATGTAAAAGTAAGGGGAAATATTACAACATAGTTGGAGGTTCAATCAATCCCAAATTACCAGACCAAACTCCTTTCAGCCATGGACTTGGAAAGGAATTAGCTCAAAATATCTCCCACTCATCCAATTTCCCATACTTTTTTATGATGCATAGATTTCAAGGCAATAATTTTGTTTGTGGATACTAAAGGCATCTTCTACCCGAAAAGATCAATCTACATAGGCAAACAGGTGAATTGATTTATAATGATATTTTAAGTCTTATTTGGTAGCTAGTAAATCAAAGACACTCTTGGAAAAAATTGATATACCATGTTAAATAGGAAAGGGAAAATTCCAGAGCCCTGAATACCCAAAATTAAGAATTCAATAAGTCAATAATCAAACCGGGGGTAAATCTTGAGGATAGAGTAGCATTTCAAGCCCTGTTGCGAAGTAAAAAGTTAAAAGATCAAACATTGAGGATGAAATTAAATATACCTTCATTTGAACATGTCCAAACACTTGAAACGGCTAAGGTGGAGAAAGAAAATTAATTTTTGACAAAAGAAATGTTGGGAACAAATCAAGAGTTAGCAATCTTCAAGCAACAAGAGGCAAAATTGCAGCAGAAAATAGATAAGAATGTATGTGCTGTGGTGGTGTTAGCCGATTCAAAATACCCTACAGAGAAACTAACCAGGGTTATGACCGAGTTAAAATTCTCAGAAGATGAACTAAAGAATTTGCAAAGGAGCCTGGAGGATGCCAAAGGACAATTCAGTATAAAAGAGATACAACTCTATTTAGAAAAGGAAAATTTGAATCAAGAAACCCTCAAGCATCAAACAACAAAGGAGGAAATTAATGAACTGAAGGCCAAGATCAAAAGTAACATGTTGATGCAGGAGCATGAGGCTTAGAGACAAAATACTTCATTAATTATTCCAAAAATCCAAAAAAAGTTTACAAGCAAAGGTGTTGGCACCTTTAGCTGTCAATTTACAGTTGTACTAGATAGGGTTGAACTAGTATCTAGAAAGATTGAACTGTTTTAGATTAGATTCAATATATTTAGCCTTCAGTTGATATATTTAGGGAATATATTATGTAATTAGGATTTTATCTAAGTTAGGAGAATTCGATCCTCAAGAGGAGGTCGACTATTATGTAAAACCCTATACAATGTAACCTCTGAGAAGGAGAAAATGGAATTGGGCCATAGAAGAATTGATTGAGAGGATTTTGCCTTTGATTTAATAAAATTGCATAACTTAATTATCTGTTGTATGCTTGGAAAATTCTCGGAGGGTTTCATCTCTTTGAAATCCATTGGATTTATACTTTCTGTGTAGAAATTAAGTGTGATTAGCTTCTGTGTGAAGGATTCGGAGGAATTTGAAGAAATTTTGTTTTCTTTGTTTGAGATATAAATTTAGAACACCAAACCAGTAGAAAATCTGTGGTTAAACGCGGTCGAAAATAAAAATTTACAGATCAAGCGGTTTTTGAAAAAAACCAGCCACTATTGTCGCATTGCTTTTGGCATGCGAGTGGTTTTGTTAAAAACAAACGTGATCGAATCAGAAGGTGACACGTCACAGTGGAAATACCACCGATTTCGAGTTACTTTGGAGCCATAAAGCATCGGGGCTATTGGAATGTGATAGTCGTCTAACCATATGTGTTGGAGATATGACGGTGTTCGCGTCGAAAGTTACACAGAGTTTAACAAAATGTATGGACCAGACGAGTTATTCAATAGAGTTTTATTAAAGTGTTTGAAATCTGAATATCATTCCGAAAGGTTTAAACATTATTTAAATTGAACTATTATGTTTTCGAATGGATAAGGGGACTTTAGCTTCCGTAAGTCATTTTATTAAATTAATCTATTAGATTTAAATAAAGTTTGATGACTGAGAGTGGAAATAAGGATCAGGAAAAAATTCCTCCTAAATTAGAAAACATAGTAACAAAATTTGAACAACTCTCCTTAACGCCTGCACCCACACTTCTATCATTTGTGGTATCATAGCAGCTATCAGATCAGACTTTAAAGCAGCCATCAGAGCAATCTTCAGAGCATTTTCCAGACACTGAACAAGCTTCCAAAAGTTAGAAAAATAAATCCAACATGGCTTTCATAGTTGGTAGAGGAGGTGGTGCTAGTAGAAGAAGAGGTAGACTAGTTGCAAATGCTGAAGTACTAGAGACTATGCAGCAGATTCAAGTTAGATTGGAAGCAATGGAAGCAAGACAATAGAGATATCCTGAAGATGTCAGTGAACCTAAAGCTAAAGAAGAAGGAGGAGGAAATGTTGAGCTTACTCCTAAGATGAGATTCTTTAAATCAGTTTTAGGATCTACATCCAAACCTAGACTTGAAGTATCATCTTTTGCAAGAGGATTGAATCCAGAAGATTTGATAGACTGGAACAATGAAATGAATAAATGCTTTGATTACGAAGAGATGGGTGAAGAAAATAGAGTTAAGCTTGCTATCACAAGGTTGAAAGGAAATGTAGCACTTTGGTGGGATGGAGTGCAAGAAGAAATAAGGAGAGTTGGTAAGCAACCAATCAAGAATTGGAACAGAATGGTAGCAAAGCTAAGAGGTAAGGTTTTTTCCTAGTGATTATTAGCTTTCATTATTTAGACAAATGCAGAAACTTAGACAGAGATTAACAACAGTAAAAGAATACACAGAAGAATTTTACAAAGTAAGCATAAGAGCAGGACAAATTCAAGATATAGCAGAGAATATTGCCAGGTACATAAATCATCTTATAATGGAGATTCAAGATGAGATAAGTATGTTGTCTCCTAAAATAGTAGAAGAGGCTTACCAAATGGCCTTAAAAGATCAAGATAAACTCATAAGAAATCAATCTGCCAAAGGAAGAGGTACTTTCCGAGGAAGAGGAATTCAAGGTGGTAGAGGAAAATCTATAGCACCAAGAGATGGAGCTAGTAGCAGCACACCTTAGTATGCACCCACAGAAGGTTATTCAAGTGGCATAAGGAGTCCTTACAGAGGAAGAGGAGGCAGAAACAGAGGAAGAGAAGTCAGATGTTACAGATATAAAAAATTAGGACATAGAGCCTATGAATGTCCAGAGAATGTGGGGACAAAATAGAGAAATGAAATTGTTGCTCAGACTGAAGAAGAAGCAGCAAAGTTGCTTGTAACAGAGAGAAATTGTGCCAGAGAAAGGAGAATCTTTGGTGGTTAACAAAGTTTTGTTAAAACAAACAAAGGAAGTTGTTGAACCAACACAGAGAAATATTTTGTTCAGAAGTGTGTGCAAAGTTCAAGGGAAATGTTGTCAATTGGTAATTGATAGTGGCAGTACAGATAACTTGGTCTCTACAGAGGTGATAGAGAAGTTGAAATTGAAGACAAGGGAACATCCAACACCCTACAAGGTGTCATGGCTTCAAAAGGGACATCAACTGATAGTAAAAGAACAATGTGAAATAGAATTTCAAATGGGCAGTTACAAAGATAAAATCATGTGTGATGTGATGCCTGTGGATGTGTGTCACATATTGTTGGGTAGACCTTGGCAGTATGACAGAGTAGCAGTACATGATGGAAAGAGAAACACTTACAAGTTTTTCAAAGATGGTATGAATCAAACATTGCTACCTATGGAAGAAGAAGAAGAATCAAGTAAAAAGACTGATCCAAAGGCTTTATTGTTGAGTGGAAAATAATACCTACAGCAGATTGAAGATGATGAGGTAAATTTTGCTTTAGTTTGCAAACCTAAGGTAGTATTTACTTCTACTAAAATTTCTGATTTTCCAATTGAAATTCAAGAAATGTTGGAGAACTATTGTGATATTATTGTGGATGATTTTCCTGATGAATTACCACCTGTAAGAAGAATCAACCATCAGATAGATTTTATTCCAAGATCAAATTTTCCAAACAAAGCAGCTTACAAAATGACTCCTACAGAAAATGAAGAAATCAGAAAGCAAGTGCAGGAATTGGTTGACAAAGGTTTGATCAGAGAAAGTTTGAGTCCTTGTGTAGTACCTATAGTATTAAGTCCGAAGAAAGAAGGAGGTTGGAGAATGTGCATTGATTCAAGAGAAATTAACAAGATAACAATCAAGTATAGATTTTCGTTACCTAGAATTGAAAATTTGATGGATTGTTTGAGTGGAGCAAGATATTTTTCAAAACTAGATTTTAAAAGTGGGTATCATCAAATTAGGATAAGGGAAGGAGATGAATGGAAAACGGCCTTTAAAACAAATGAGGGATTGTATGAATGGATGGTAATGCCTTTTTGTTTATCAAATGCACCTATAAGTACATTTATAAGGCTTATGAATGAAGTATTGAAGGAATTTATTGGTAAATTTTCAATAGTATATCTAGATGATATATTAATTTACAGCAAAACAAAAGAAGAACACCTGAGACATCTTAATTATGTCTTAAGGAAGTTACATCAAGAGAAGTTACTGGTAAATTTAAAGAAATGTTCAGTCACGAAAGAAGAATTGTTATATCTAGGTTTTGTTGTTTCTGCTGAAGGATTTAAAATGGGTCCAGAGAAGATAAAGGCAATTGTGGAGTGGCCTTCACCTAAAAGTGTTTTTGAGGTAAGAATTTTCCATGGTCTTGCTAGTTTTTATAGAAAATTCATAAGTAATTTTAGTAAGATCAATGCACCAATCATTAAAACCATAAACAAGGACAAACAACCATTTAAGTGGACTGCTAAAGCTAAAATGAATTTTCAGTTCTTGAAGCAAAAGATAACTGAGAAACCTATCTTAGTTTTGCCTGATTTTAATAGACCTTTCCAAGTGAAATGTGATGCCAGTGGGGAAGCTATTGGAGTTGTATTAAGTCAAGAAGATAGACCTGTAGCATATTTCAGTGAGAAGCTGAATGAGACAAGGAGGAAGTACTCTTCTTATGACAAGGAATTTTATGCAATTGTATAGTCATTGAAGAAGTGGAGACATTATTTAATGTCTAAAGAATTTGTGCTATATTCAGATAATCATGCTTTACAGTATATTATGCAACAGCCTAAATTGAATCAAAAACATGCAAAATGGGTTGAATATATTCAAATTTTCAACTTTGTATTAAAGCATATAAGTGTTCAAGCAAACAAGGTAGCAGATGCCTTGAGTAGGAAAAGCATTCTTGTTCAAGAAAGTCAAATTCAAGTGTTAGGTTTTGATTTTATTAAATAACTCTATAAGACAAATTTGGATTTCAAAGAAGCATTTGAAGCATGTTGTAATCCTGTTTTAATAGACAGAAGTCAGTGGTTAGATTATTTCTTGCAAGAGGGTTTATTCTTCAAAAGGAATCAGTTGTGCATACCAAATTGTACTATGAGAGAAATTTAATCAGGGAGAAGCATAGTGGTGGACTTGTTGGACATTTTGGCGTTGATAAGACTTATGAGCAACTAAGTCATTTTTATTTTTTTCCAAGGATGAGATATGAAGTGGAAAAGTACGTGAAGAATTGTGAAATTTGTCAATATGCAAAAGGGAAAAGTCAAAATGCAGGTTTGTACATTCCATTACCTATTCCAGACAGACCTTGGGATATGGTAAGTATGGATTTTGTTTTAGGATTTCCAAAGATACATAGAGGAAATGATACAATTTATGTTATAGTTGACAGATTTTCAAAAATGGCACTTTTTATTCAATGTTATAAAACCAGTGATGCTACTCATGTTGCCAATTTGTTTTTCAAGGAGATTGTCAGATTACATGGGTTACCTGATAGAGACACCAGATTTATTGGTCATTTTTGGAGGAAATTGTGGAAGAAGCTTGGTACTAAACTAAGTTTCAGCTCATCTTATCACCCTCAGATTGATGGGAAGACTGAAGTAGTGAACAGGAGTTTGGGTAATCTTTTGAGAAGTCTTGCAGGAGAACATCCTAAACAATGGGATCATATTTTACCACAGGCAGAGTATGCATATAATGATTCACCTAACAGAAGTACAGGACAGAGTCCATTCCATATAGTTTATGGAATGCACCCAAGAGGAGTATCTGAATTGAGGAACTTGGGAAAAGCATAAATGAGAAGTGCTGAAGGAGAGGAGTTTGCTTCAGAAATTCAAGCAATACACGAACAGGTAAAGCAAAAACTACAAGACAGCAGCATCAAGTACAAAAATAGAGCAGATTTGAGAAAAAGAGAAGTTAATTTTGAAGTTGGTGATTTGGTTTTAGCACACTTAAGAAAAGAAATATTTCCAACGAGGGAGTATAACAAGTTAAAATTCAAAAAGATAGGACCATGCAGGATATTGAGAAAACTTAGAAACAGGTTATTCCTTTCCTCTATAATTGAGAAAGTTTTCTTCAAATGCTTACGAAATTGAATTACCATCTAATATTGGAATATCTCCAATATTCAATGTTGTTGATTTGTACAAATATGAAGATAGTGGCACAGATTATAGACCAAAAGACAGAGGAAAGATTGACTGGGTAAAACAGTTACCCACAGCAAAGACATTTCATCCAGAGAGGATATTAGACAAGAAAGTTTTTAAAAATACCAGAGGATAGGAATATTTTCAATATTTGGTCAAGTGGAAGGATTAGCCAATTGAAGATGCTACCTGGATGACAGAAACCATGCTACAGAAATTGGGTAGTTTTGTGGAGGAGCTCATGGACAGGATCCCATTTAGATTTTTGTCCTCAGAAGTTTGATGCAGGAGCATGAGGCTTAGAGACAAAAGACTTCATGAATTATTCCAAAAATCCAAAAAAAAAATTACAAGAAAAGGTGTTGGCACCTTTAGCTGTCAATTTACAATTGTACTAGATAGGGTTGAACTAGTATCTAGGAAGATTGAACTGTTTTAGATTAGATTCAGTATATTTAGCCTTCATTTGATAGATTTAGGGAAGATATTATGTAATTAGGATTTTATCTAAGTTAGGAGAATTCATTCCTCAAGAGGAGGTCGACTGTTATGTAAAACCCTATAAAATGTAACCTCTGAGAAGGAGAAAATGGAATTGGGTTGTAGAAGAATTGATTGAGAGGATTTTGCCTCTGATTTAATAAAATTGCAGAACTTAATTATTTGTTGTATTCTTGGCAAATTTCCGGAGGGTTTCATCTCTTTGAAATCCATTGGATTTATACTTTCTGTGTAGAAATTAAGTGTGATTAGCTTTTGTGTGAAGGATTCGGAGGAATTTGAAGAAATTTTGTTTTCTTTGTTTGATATCTGAAGTTAGAACGTCAAACTAGTGGAAAATCCGTGGTCAAACGCGATCGAAAATAAAAATTTACAGATCAAGCGGTTTTTGAAAAAAACCAGCCACTGTTGTCACACTTCTTTTGGCATGCGAGTGGTTTTGTTAAAAACAAACATGATCGAATCAGAAGGTGACATGTCACGGTGGCAATACTGCTGATTTCGCATTACTTTGGAGCCATAAAGCGCCAGGGCTATTGGAATGCGATAGTCATCCAATCATATGTGTTGGAGATCTAACGGTGTTCACGTCATAAGTTACATGAAGTTTAACAAAAGGTATGGACCCGACGGGTTATTCAATATATTTTTATTAAAGTGTTTGAAATCCGAATATCATTCCAAAAGGTTTAAACATTGTTTAAATTGAACTATTATGTTTTCGAAAGGATAAGGGGACTTTAGCTTCTGTAAGTCATTTTATAAAATTAATCAATCAAATTTAAATAAATTTTGATGACCAAGAGTGGAAATAAGGATCAGGAACAAATTCCTCCTGAATTAGAAAACATAGTAACAAAATTTGAACAGCTCTCCTTAACGCCTGCACCCATACTGCCATCACATGTCCTTAATTCAAGAAATTCATATTATTTGGGATGATATAATTCAACAATTTTGAGCTATTTGGGACGATATGAATGTTATTGCAGAAGAGAAATACATAATAAAGGCCAGCAGAGAAATTGTTACTGCAAATAAAAATAAAGCACAAGAGAGAACCCAAATGGCTAAGAAAATTATTGACTATTTAAATGATAAATCTTCATAGGAGCTATGAGCTATAGACATTACAAATAGAGAAACTATGGTGATGGAAATTTAAAAAATGGTGCAAAGGAATATCTACAGGAAATAAGCAAAGAATAGATTGATAGAAGTCAAGGAATCAGTGGCACTTTTTAATTCCAAATTTGATCAAATAGTTACAGCAGGCCTACCCAATTTCTAGGACCAACAGGGAAATCTTCTAGAATGGGAGCAATATTAGTCACTTCTGGTGGAAGCCAAAAGCAAGATTGATTTATCACATGAAAATACTGCAATCTTGAAAGGTTCAAAAATAGTGAACTATCTTCAAGGGGATTTTCAATTGGTGTGGCAAGTCAAGACTTTGTTTACAGATAAGACTAATTATGCTAAGCTCACTAATTTGAAAATGGCTTACAATAGAATGGTCCAGTGTCTTGTGCCAGACTTGGAAGTTTGGAAAAAATGTCATAACCTGATAGTTCCATTGAATGTTCAAGTTATAGAACCCAGGGCTATATCAAAGGAACAACCTACATCGAAGGAGAAACAATCCCAAAAGTATAAACGACTTTCATTTTTCATGAATTGGAAAATTTTCATTTTTGTAATTTTGTAATAGTTTCTTAATGTTTCTAAAGAACTTTATTAGTCATGAATAGTTAAGAATTAGTTTAAAAATTTGACAGTTACCCATAGTTGTATTTTTTGTAATTTTTATTTAAAAGAATATAAAAGAACCATTGTATGGGTTCCAAATTTTGGACTAGAGAGTGGATATTTTGCTGTGTAATGTGCTGAAATATTTATTGGAGAATTAATAAAATTTTTGAAGTGATTCCTTATATGTGTTGGCTATAGTATATGTTTCCTATCTCTGTAAGTTAATCACTATATTTATTCTTCCATTAAAATGTGTTATGAAGCAGTTGGTTTCTTTTTATAAGCATACTTACTAATGTTGTGATAATAGAAAAGGGTACCTGCAAAATTTACTTAAAGAAACCTTAATAAAGTGCTCCACATTTTCATCACTTCATTTTCCTTCATCCCTTAGTTTCTACTAAGATTTGGTGTATCAAATTCTTTACTGCCCTATACATTGAATCTTCGTTATCAATCTTTCTCCCACTACATTACAACTCCAAAAAAAAATGTAGTCATAAATACAAAGGCCGTTTGGAGAGTTGGCTTATATTTTCCAAGAGTTAAATTCACATTACACCAAAATGGCCATCTCTAGGAACTATTATTTAAGAAAAATCTAAAATAAATATATTTATTTTTATTTAATAGATGTCATAGGCACTGACCTCCTTTCAGTGAAAATTTGTCCCTAGGGTTACAACAAGATGGAATATATATAAGGCATTCTCCCTCCATAATTGTAGGCACTCAAAATGTCTACTAGTAGTTGGTTTATAAAACTTTTGATATAGATACAAGTATTATCATTATTAGATCTGAGTTGCATACCCATTAAGGAAAAGGAGTATCACACAACAAAAACAATATTGTTCTAGGATCACCTTCCAAAATATGTGAGCCACAAGCAAAACATGCTTATTTTTATTGGATGATATTTGGCATGAGCACGTACTACATGGTCATCTTGATGAATACACTCACATTAAAGAAAATTGAAATGGTCTTTAATACTCTCACATCATCATCTTTAGGCATTCAAACCTAGAATATACCTTCCATAGGGGGAAATTCTATCTCCCATAGAGATTAGATAGATGCTACCTCGATGGGGGGCACCAAAATTAGTAAAGATGACCGAGTAAGTGTGTGATCCAACAATGACCTGGAATGTGATGGTACTCAGGTGATGCTGAGTTTCCATATTTGTAAAAAAATGGTGGAAAACCCTCTATTCACATTGTCTCCAAATATAATGTAAACATTGATGTTTGTCATCCAATTTATATATCTCATACATACCTAATGATACATTCCAATACCAATTAGTTAATCTTAGTTATATCTGAGTCCTCTTCTATGCTTTCCTTTGGAATCTCTTATTTTCACAACACAAGGGATGATAGATCATGTTGGAGGTTTTCATTATGATGGTGTATGCCCATAATTTTTCCAAATAAAACATGACAATCCTAATTTGTTTTCCAAAATGAGGAATATCCCCTATATAGTATAAAAATGATGGTGACAACCTATACATGAAAAAACAACCAAAAAATTAAGGAATATCCCCTGTATATTATAACAATGATGGTGACAAACCTGTACAAGAACAGATACCAAAGGCTAGGAATTTTTTGACAACCTCTCAAATATCATGGGTTGTTTCCTTCCATCATAAAAAATATAAGAACAACATTGAATGTCCTTGTATAGGAGCCCTTTTCAAGAATACATATAGGAAGTATGTAACAGTCAATATTGGAACCCTTCTAATGATTTCATTGAGGAGCATATACACAAGTTTATTTTCATATTCAACCTAGAAATAATGGAGACACTAGCCTAAAATCATACATATTTTGGCATTACCTTGTTTTGCATGATGAGCAAACATAGTGGAAGAGGACATTGTACTTTGGAGATTTTGAGGTGGCCACATTGAATATTATATTTCACTCAGAAATAACACTCAGGAGAATCTACATTAGGGTAGGAATAAAATAAGTTAATTTGAACAATAGTTTAGCTGGAATAAGCTATTTGAGTATTTGATTTTGTATTGTGGAGCTGATGTGTACAATGAAAATATTCTAGAATCCTCATGCACTTTAGAGAAGAGCATAAGTCCCCAAGTTGGAGGCAACTATTACCCATCCTTCAAGCAAGGGTATTTACACACAATTTTGATGATGCAAAGGGGGTCAGTTGAGTGACATTCTATCTTGAAGATATGACTTGTCACTCACTTGACACAAGTTCAAAGATGTGGACTATAACTTAAACGACCCCATTTGAATACCAATGAGCTAAAATTGAGGGGTCAACCCCATCTATTTTAACATCAATGTAGATTTTTAGGGGTTTATGAGTTATTTTTTAGCTTGGGAAGTTACTCCCATGCTTCCTATAGGTCCCTTAACCGAACATATGAACTTGGGTATTCATTTGATACATTATTTGGAGGTATTGGAGCATTATATTGAACAATTTATGGAGTTTTTTTCATGGAGTGAGCCTATAATGTCCCTGGATATATGTGCTATAATGACATGGAGTTAAAACATGCTTATCATATTTCTTTTTTCCAACATGAAAAATGCCAAAAGGAATACTTCTTGATAAGAAATTTTTTGAGTAGTTGCGAAAAGAGAAAAGATTACTTCTAGAAATGTCAAGAATATTTATAAACATTGAATATCTAAAGAATGGCATCATATATTAAGATAACTAACCCAAGCATACAATGACAAAAATCTAGTGTTATCTCACCTCAATTGGTGTCATCAATTCTTAATGCTTCTCCCAACTTGACTCCATGGTCTTCTTGTTAATTTAATATCTACACAAGATCATAAGATTGAAATTCACTCAAAAGTGCCATTTCAATGCAGGTATTGTAAAACCTAGGATTAATAGGTACTGAAATGTGCAAATTAAATTTCTTCATAGAGAAATCAAGTTCACAAAACTTCCAATGTATTAGATACAAAAGTTCTTTTTTTGCGTAATATAAAATTTTAAATGATTTTAATACTTGTAGTATTTCTGTTGAAGGTATTAAATAAATAGAAATTGAACATGTAAGTAATGGGAAACACCATAAGATCACAACTACATGTATCCCTCATCTTGCTACTCATGATATCAACCTTGTTCCACCACTTCTGACTAGATAGTGACAAATAAAAATAAATAATAGACCTTTGAATTACCGTTTCTCATACCTTTTTCCATCCATGGTCGTATGTTATTGCCAATCTGAAGAGTTTTGTAATTTTGAATTACGAGGTTTCACAACAAATCCCTTTAAAATATAGAAGAAATGTCAACTAAGTTCAAAGATATACCACTCATATGACTATAAATACAGTAAGTAGTGTAGTGCAATATGCAGAAGCAAAAAAAAATCAACTTGAAAGTAACTTACCTTGAATGCTAAATGTAATGTTACTAATTTGAGCTATTTTCTTCTGATAGTTGTTCCACTTCAACATCTGAATTGATGCTAGTTGTACTAAACATATTCATGAGACCAATGAGTTAAACTCATTAAATTTGAAAAAATATTAAATTTAATTGCATGAATAAATAATAATTAAAATGAATTGAGTGCATGTGATCCAGGTGGCTCCAAAGACACACACAGGACAAAGTGGGATGATGAAAGCTCAAAAATCAAAATGTTTGGATTTCTCTTGGACTAGCTTCTGGTTGAATATTTCGTCGTCCTGATCGCAATGATGCAAACGGCTCATCAAACCGAGCTCGTATGTGAAAGTTAGAGTTGGTCAAAGTTTTGGGTTGACTTGGACCATGTGGCAGGATTAAGGGAGACACAATTTGGAAGAAACCCGACTACTGGATTCCAGCCAGACTCCAAGAAAATTTGTGGCCTCTTTAATTTGACTCCTACGGTCAAATTCGAGAATTTCCAAAATCATTGGTTTGTTTTTATAAAACAAAAATATTAAAAAAATTTACGGTGGCGGGCCATGACCCCGTGACCCCCGTCGAACCCCACCCAAGCCATATTATATATATTAAAAATATATGTATTGTATGGGTTGGCGGGCCATGACCCCTGCCGGACCCCTCGAAGTCAAAACCCCGAGAGGTGATCGGCGGTCAACCCCGCCACCCCAACCGTAACCCCTCCATTAATCGCATATGCCATATGGCAGGTGGTTGGGTGGGCTGCCCAATGGGAACCTGACCCACACTAAACTTAAAAACATGGCCTCCAATTAAACTAATGAACGCAGATTCTGTGGATGCGGTATTTGACCCCCGACCTCCCCTTAACCACTTGCGATTTTTAACCATCAGGCCAACGGCCTTTGATTGGTTACTCTGCCCATGTTTTTCCATATAAACTTGTCATTTCTCAGATGCGTTGGGGGGGTAGAGGCAGCAAGGATGGGAACGTAGTTCGAGGTAGGATTAGGCATGGATTTCAAGATAGATTCTTGTTTGATGCCAAGGGAATCCTTTGATCCCAAGGAGGTAAAATTTTAAGAATGTATTAAACTTTATATGCATTTTAACCAGAATTTCGCAGGAAGCATGATGGTGTGCCCAGATTTTCCTTTTGAGCAGCAGTTTTTCAGATTCCCTGTGGAGGAGAATCTTTAGGAATCTTGATGGAATATTTCAGATTCCTTGGAGGCTGAAATTCGTCAGTGTCAGAATGAGGTCAACTTTATACTCATTCTTCTTGAAATTTCACAAGGATCTCAATGGTGAGATCAGATTCATGTTTTGAGTTGCAGATTTCTAGATTCCCTGTGGAGAAGCATCTTTGAGGAATCTAGGGGGAATCTAAAATATTCCCTAAGGCTCAGATTTTCACTTTGTCAGAATTCGGCAAATTGACAGTCAATCCTACACCTCTCAGTAACACGAGTTCAGTAGTGCAGTCATATGTTCCATCTGAGCCTTATGTTTTTCAACGTCCACTTTTCAAAGTGGAGTGTTGGTGTTAGTGTTCAATGTCTGAGCAGCCGTTTTCAGGATATTCGATGCCACGAGATTGATGGTACAGCCAGATCATAACATCTTATCATCCTTTTCTTCATATAGCTCCATGATGTGAGTTATATGCAGTGTGATCATGTACTTCTTTGTCTCTTTTCTATGAGATGCATTGTGATGTATAGATCCATGTTGATGTTTGTGTGGGATCTTGTTTTTGTCTTGATGTGACATGTAATTTATATCATGGATTTGTATTATGTTGAGATCCCTTTGTTGCCATCTTTGTGGGATACTTATTGTCACATGTATGTTAAATTGAGATCCCTTTGTTTCCATGCTGGCGGGATACTCATAGTCATTATGTGTGAGTTATTGTCATACTAATAGGAGTCTTTTTTGTGAATGAGAGTTCCTGTAGAGGAACATCTCGTTGAGAGATCCAGCCACTCCTGCATGAGGGAATTTTCCTTGTATGACAGAGAAATACCATCCATGTACATCATCACTCTTCCCAGCACTTAATGCAACGGCCTACACCATCTTGACACCGAGGCCCGGAGATGTAGTCCCTCTTGGACGAACTCCTTTATATATCTCTTATGTTGCTAATGCTTGTTATGTTCCTCTTCTTTACAACATGCAGATGTTCATTTATGTTCATTAACGCTTTCATTAAATGAAATTCTAACACATCAGTCGAAGAAAAAGGTCTTGGTTAAAGGATATCGAAAATTTACCTGGATCAGCATGAATACCTGAATGAGATCCTCTTGGTTTTGAGAATAAATTATTGGAGTATTTTAATATTGGATCAAACCTCCTTCCACTCAACGAAGCAGGAATGAAGTCAACATTGAATTTGTTGTTGCTTTGTTGGATCTAGGTTTTTTTGCCTCAAGATTATCCAAATCCTAATTTATTCTCTATGGAATAGTGCCAACTACGTGAAGGTGGAAGCTCTCATGGTGCCTCCTGCCCCTTATGTACATCACTCTCAATTCCCTCGTACCAAATCTATCTACTATATAGGAAATGATTGAAAGTAAGACATTCAAATACATAAAAAAACAAATAAAAAACATTGATTACATTAAATATCTTAGCACAAGAAAGTTCACAAAGCCTCCAATGTATTAGATTCAAAATTTATTTAATGCATAATGTTATCACATGTAAATATTTCATTCAAATCATTTCTCTTGGTGTCCTAACTTTCAAATTTTCTCAAGTTTTAATTCGCATTGCCTTTTAATTTGGAAATGCTCATTGTGATGATATAATTAAAGGGCGCCACCAAATTAAAAGGAAAGAAATGGTCAATCCCACGAAAATAGCGGTGCTTCCATTTCAAATCAGCATGCAACACATATTAGTTTAAATGCACATAGTTTAATGGTCTAGATCATGGGAGATGTGAGATCAACAATGTATATGCATTGTGGATTCAGGCTTGCTCAAAGTTTAACGCGCCAATCAAATTCCCACATTCACCATGAAGTGACACTTGTCCATTAAATATTTCTTGTGGTATTTTTTCTTGTAGATAAAGGTAATGCAGTTTTTCACCACCACACTCATCACCATCATCGATATATCACTTAGATCAAATCAACAGATGGGAAAATTTGTTACCTGCAAGTTTTTATCTAAGACGTTTATGGATTGTGGGTTGTAAATCTAGCTACCACATAACCATAAGTAAATGTGGAGAATTAGTTCACGTTTTGTGTTATCAAACTTATATCATGACTGTTTTTTGTTTTAGTAGAGGTTCATAATTGTTCCAACTCATAGAGTGACAAAATTCTCATCCCAATCCCAGATTTTTCTCAGTTGTTAGAGTCAAGTCGTTTGTAGTCATGGGAAGAAGCAACCATCTCTGTGAAAATGATTTGGAAGGTCCCGAGCTTATCGAATGTAACCCTCAACTTACTGATTTGTTTGAAAGGGCCATATGGATGACCTTTTGTTCCAAAATCGAAGGTTTCAATTATGAAGTGGCGAGAGTATTCGCTGAGGGTTTTGACGGGAGAATTGCTACATTTTTTTATATTTCATTTCTAGTCATAGAGGATACCTTCACAGAAGCAACAAGGTTTCCAATTGATGGAGAACGGTGGTTCAAGGATCAAACTCTGATAAGAGTCGATATTGCATTTTTCTTGAAAGAGGAGCACAAAGATGAAGACTGCAACCAAGGAGTTTAGAGAGACTGGTTGAAGCCATTATGGAAAAATTCCCTCAAGATAATTCAAGGCTATTTTACCTGCAAAGGAAGATTTGACCAAGTAGGCTTGTACCATTTTAAATTTTTGGATCATCTCACTGGTTAAGTACGAATGAATACTCCTTACTTTTTTTTGAAGATTCTAAGTAAAATGTCAGCTAGAGTTAAAGGAAAAACCTCAAACACCCCCTCACTTTATTTTCCATAAAGGTCTTATCAAACTACTAGTTGTTAGTCATCTTGGGAAGGTGGAAAGGACATGGGAGGATTTCTTGTTTTTGGGAGGGTTTGTTAAATAAGGAACTACCAAAACTAAAGACAACAAGGGTAAGAAACAACAAAGAAAACTCCTTTAAAAACTTCCAAATAAACTTAGAGAATTTCCTCTGTGCTAACTCAAAGTACGAGAACTTCATAAAACTAGTTGAAAGAAAACCCTACACTGCTACCTCCAGTAAGTAAAAATAAATGGCATGCCAAGAAAGAAAAGGCAGATGCCTTTCAACGACATATTTTCAAAACCCCAGAGGTTTGGGAACAAATCCCAAAAGTTTTGAAGCTAAGTTTTTTAGAAAAATATGAGGATGGTGATCATAGTGCCACTATCAAGGTTAAATCTAGTGAAATAGAAAGTTCTAAAAGCCAAGAAAAGTCATTGAAATCCATGAAGAGGGAGAAGAAGAAATAGGTTGAGAAAATTGAATATTATGGGACAAGAAAACCTCATATAAGGCATGTTAACAAGCCGAGATTGAGTGCAAGGCTCAGGTTAAATCCTACTCGTAAAGACCAAGTTACTAATTTGGATGAGGATATATTTGAAGATGCACAGAAGGCACATAATAGCATAAACAAATGCACCAAGCAAAAAAAGGTAAAAAATAGAGTATTGTCCAAGAGAGAGTTGTAGAGGTTATGACTAATAGAACTAAGAGGAGTAAGAAGACAAAATAAGTTGAACCTAGTAACATTGACCTCTTAGCAAATGTTGAAAATGGCAACAAGAAAATATTCTAATTTAACTTTCCCTGGATTAAATTAGAATAAAATTGTAATTCCACATCACATGATAGCTTGTACAAGTTAACTAACTTAGGATGACTTAGTTGGTTCAGTTAATTAGAGTTGAGAGTCAAACTAGAGTCATGTAGAGCATATCCTAAATTATAGGAGCCGTGGTTGAGTTTATTTTGAGTTGTAATTAATTAGCTCAATTTATCTGAGTTAAAATCAATTTAACTAGTTCTAACTGATGGAGGAACTAGTCAGAGGTCAAAGTGTGGAACTTGAACTTGAACCACATGCAGTGATCAATTGGAAAACTAATAAATCACTCATAAATATCTCATGCATGTCAGTTCTGAAAAAGACCCAGTTGAGATTGGAGTTCAAGGGTAGTGTACTATCAGTTGTATAATCATCCAAATTATACAGGTGGTGCATGCAGTAAAAGGAAGACCCATAATGTGTTGGCAATATGATGTAATGTGTTTTCTTTAATGGCAACCTACTTGATGAAGTTGTCCTTGATGGAAACCTACTTGATGAGTTTCCTATGATAAGCAACCTATGTGTTAAAGATGTAAGAATGATGTAGCTACAGATTAGTTCAGATGTGACAGAGAAAAGAATTCTAGTAAGTGCCAGAGAAATGATAAATATAATATGTCACAATGTATACACTACTTTTGTGAAGGCAACTCGCATATGGATGCAATGTATATGCTAATTTTGTGAAGGAAACTCACGTATACATTAAGGGTTATCATATATGCAGTTTTTGTGAAGAAGAGTTGCGTATACACGAAGAAACGAACGCTCCAAGTCGCGTATGCCTTTTGCACTCTAAAATTATGATACCAAGGGGCATTACCATGGTATTGGCCCACAATATTGAGCGTTGCATTGTCTATTTGATTCCATCTAAGAATACCATTGTAATTTGAGTGGTTTTGACTCATGGTATTGGTAAAAGCTAAATCTATTTAAGGAGAAGAAGATCATAGTGCAAAGTGTGCATGAGTAAGGGTTGTGAATGAATGAAAATTTCTCCAAGGAATATTTTCATGGATGAATTCTGTTTTTACTTGATAGATCTGAACCTATGATGCACCCATGGATATAATGATGGTTCAAGATCTTTAGAGTTGAAGATGATGAATCTCTAGTATGATCTATTGAAGAAATGATGAAGCTCTGGTGCAAGTATGCTAAAGAAAATGAATAAATCTGGGTAATTTTTATAGATCTTCCCTGTTCTGTGAAATTTACATTTACAGATCTATATGCTAGTTGGTTTCAATAAAAGCATGTATATACATGGGTTCGCTTCATGAAAAGCGTGTATGGCAGTTATGGTTTTCTAAATAATGGTATACACAGAAGTATAGGCAGGTTGGTGTGCAGAAAAGCGTGTATGTACGCGGCTTCAGTGAAGAAAAGTAGCGTATGCTATTTGAATTAATGACTTTTCAAGGTTGAGTTTGCATCTGCATATCTACTTCTGAAGTCTGGGTTATTTCTGAAGTTCTGGTTACAATGTTTTTCACTGTTCTAATTGAAGTATTGGGCAAAGTTTATGATTGATGATAAAGGGTTGTGTTGATGTTGTTTGATCCAGTATGAAAATTGATGAAACGCGGTCTGCAGTGGGTCTGAGGGTTGAAGCCTTCAGTATAGAAGTAGAAGCTTCCTACCAGTAGAATTTGGTGCTATGTTTAGGAGGTTGAAGCTCCCTTCCAGGAGTGGCTGGTAAACGAGAAGAAAGGGGGTTGGAGCTCCCTTCCAGTAGCAGCTGGAAAACGAGTGAAGGTTGTAGCCTTCTATAGGTAGAAGCCTGTGTACTGATACGAGTCTGCATCAGTATAATGTTGTAAACAGTTTTTCATATAATAAATATTGAGGACAAAGATGACAATAGCGGTGGTTTTCTCCCGAATTGGGTTTCCACCTTAAATATTGGTGTTCATGTGTGTTCCACTTGTGTGATGTTTTATACTGTTGTTACTGCACATATTTACTGATTATCTAACCTGATGCATAACTGGTAAATCTTATTTAAAGACTGTTTCTGAGAATCTTTCTAAACTAGAAATTTATATCAATATACGCTAGTTTATTTCAGCATATCCACGTGTATACGCGAGTTCGGTTCATAAAAGCCACGTATGGAATTTTGCAAAAGAAAAAGTTAAATTTATAATTATGAGCTCTAAACATTGATTCACCCCCCCTCTCAGTATTTTTCCCAACAATTGGTATCAGAGCAGGTCCTTCTGAATAAGCTAAGCTGCTAGAAGGGAGATCAACCAAGATGAGAAATCAAGATGGGACAGCATCTATCAAGCCTCCACTCTTCAACAGAAATAATTTAATCTTCTGGAAAACACAGACAAGATCCTATCTTCAGTCTCTTGGATCATATGTATGGGCTATTGTTGAAGGAGGATATCAATATCCAACCTCAGTTCCAACAAATGCAACGGCAAGAAATAACTATGAAACAAATGCAAGGGCAGTAAATGCACTATTGGAGAGTCTAACGGAATCAGAATTTTTCAAGGTCATGCAATTGAATATAGCAAAGGAAATATGGGAAAAAATCATTCTAGGCTATGAAGGTGATGTTTGTGCTCAACCTAGTGTTCCTAAATTGAGTTCATTAATTGTCAACCAGGGTTGGTAAACTGCTGAAGTGTGGTGCACTATATGTGCCTAGGTATTTGTTTCTCACTACGTTGTGTTTAGAGTTTTATGATGTTTTTGTTTTTATGGTTTTATGTTTGAAAAGAGAAAGAACTAAGTGCTGGTGAAAAGAAGCTATTGGTTATTTAAAACAGAACAAAGCCTAAACTATGGATGAAAAACAGCAAATGCAAATCTTGATAATGACTTCATTGCAAGAAAATAAATCACAACATGAGCTTGAAATTATCCAATTCATTCATTAAAGGTGTGTTGGAAGAGCTTGAAAAATGGACAAGTTAAGTGTAAATGAAGTTCTCCTAAATAAACAATCAACTCACAATATTACAAAATGATTATTTGTAACACAGTAAGATTTATATTCTAGATTAACCTATGATGTTGAAGTTATCCTATTCTGCAACTTGACTTATCACTTCTAGGCCTTATTCATAATTTTTGAGATTTTCTAAAATGATGCTTGGGAAAAAGGCTATAAGTGAGTTTGTAAAATATTTGCAGAGTGATCAAAGCCTTAAACTAATATGACTGACCCCTGTTCATTTGATGATGTATCAATATAGATTCAGAACAAAAGTAAGTTTGTAAATAATGAAGGCCGAGAGACTAATTTTGACAACTAATACTACTTCAAATACAATGGATAACCTAGGCTAGAAAGCGGTTTATCAATCTTAAAAGACAGTGACTACAACTTAAACTAGAATGACATTAATCTTTTCTTGAAACAAAATGAACTGAGACTAAACTAGAGTGCTTCTAATCTACTTGAAGTACAGTGAACAGAGTTAAACTAAAATGCCATTATCAAACTGGGAATGTAGTGACAGAGCTGAACTAAATGCAATCAACCTCCGGAGTGCTATAACTAAATTAACATGCAACTAGTCTATGGAATTCTATAGCCCATCTCGTTCAATAGCAATGATATTTTGGAAGAGTTTGTAAAACAAGTCTGGCTGTATTATTCAATGCAATTGAACATAAACATAATATTGAAAGCAAATACAACTAGAATCTAAGACACCACAGCTGTTTCTTATTCATTTTTAATGATGTTTTGGAAGATTTTGTAAGAGTAAGACCGGCTGTGACACTTAGTATAAACAAGCATAAATCATAAAATTCAAAAGGAAATGCAACTAAAACCTACAATACCACAGCTATGCCTTATTCATCATGATGATATTTTGGAAGAGTTTATAAGAGTAAGTCTAGCTGTGATAATTAATGTAAACAAGTATGAACATAAACTTCAGAAACTTGCCTAAGCTAGAAATGAAAATGAGACTAAAATACTTATCTAAACCGTATAAACAAGGTTGCTCAGGTAGCAGGGGCCCTCTACCACCGGAGTAGCACGAAATCTACTTCAAAATTGACTCAACGCTTTCAAGGAAATGATGCTTCTTTCATTAAAGAGAAATTACTTCAAAAACAGAGTGTTTTCGAAATTCTGAAATCTAGAAATCAACCACAAAATCTAACCTTGTCCCTCGGTTTCTCGAGCCATATTTGTAATAAATTTACATAAATGTCTTGAGATAACCTAGGGATAATTGTCTTTCCAAATAAAAACCAAACTAGGACTCTGATGGTGGTCACGTAATATAATTAAGGACATCTGGACTGTCCTTGTCCTATTAGGAGTCTCTCTTCTAGTTTGAGTTCCCACGTACACAATCGCCTACAGAATTCCGTTCAAACTTCGTGGAGAGCAACAAATGATGAGGGAATGATGTGGAATATGACCATATGTGTTTTCCTCTGAGATGACACCTGGAACCTGCATAGACATGAAGACAGCTGCAGAATCGGCAACTAGCTACAGAATGTCTGCATTCTGTAGCTAGATCTAGTTCAAAAAGTACTACAATGACAAAATCATAAAAACATAGCAAGTTAGTCATGATATATATTCTTAAAGCAATTTTAACTAATTCTACTGATCATTTGAGCCTGTGATTAATAATGAACAAAGGAAATGGAGTGGAATGTGGTGGAAGAAAGAACATCTTTGGAGCTCAACATACCCCCACTGCTAGATTCTTGCATGTCCTCATGCAACTATTCCATGAACTCTGAGACCTCCGCAAGAACATCCAACCCTCTTCTTCTACTTTGCCTGGCAGTCAAAGGCCTTCTGGGCTTCCTTATGACTAAATTGAATTTCAAATTTGTGAGTGCCCTGGTTAACTTTTTATTTCTCTTCTTCAATTTTTCAGTGGCCTTGTGTAAATTTTGCATTTGTAGAGACAGAGTTGAATTCATATCAGTTTTCAGTTTAACTTGCTCTCTCAGAATTTCATTCTCATTCTTGATATGTCTGTTGATTATTTCTAACTCATATTTATCCCTCCTTAGGATATCAACTGCAGATTTTGGTGGACTAGGAGTTCTATCTCTTCCTTCTGAAGCTCTTTTCTCTAATGTCTCAACATAGTTGTAAATTTCTTGCTGTGCTGGGTCTATTTCAGGAGCTCCTTCATCAAAATCCTCCTTAGTAGGTGTTTCTTCATCCTCTATGTTTATGACTCCAGTTTTTTTAACCTTTGTTTTCTTTAGTATCCCTCTAAGTCTGTGGCTCCTTCTCGGTTGAGATGGCCCTTCTCCTTTCTCTCTGGCAAATTTTCTTATTATCCTCTCTTTCTTAAGCTGCTTCTTAATCTAAGTCAATTTCTCAGAAATCATTTCTTCACTGATTTCTTGTATTGTTTTACCAGTTTCAGTTTTGGAGGTTTTCCATTTTCTGCTTCTTTTTGTAGGTTTGTCTTCAGGTGGAGGTTCCTTGGGTTCTTCAAAGTGATTTCTCACTAAGAAATCTTCCCAATTATCTCCCATTTTGCTCAAATGATGTTCAATCAAAATTTTTACTAAACCATGGTGGTATTGAATTCTCTTTTGAACACTTGAGGCCATTTTCTTTAAACTATGAAGCAAGAAAAAGGGCAAATTGAGTTCTTCTTCTAGGAAATGCATTATCAACCGAATATGATAGACATAGAAAGTACCATATCTTCCTTCACAAGTGATGAATTTTTGCAAGATAAGCAACATGGTCCTCCATTTGTTCTTTAGTGCAGAGCTAGGGATACCCTTTTTAAAAATGGTAACATCCATACCTGGTGACTTGAGTATCTGCTTCCATGCTTCGTTATGAAATTCTCTATTCTTGAACCACCTTTCTCCTTGTCTGGGCAATTCGGTTGCTTCTGCAATGAAGGCTTTAGTAATGGTGAATTTGATATCTCCTATCTCGACCTCAGCTCCGTTGAAGGATCTTGCAAACGTTTTGGTCACCTCTTTGTGAAACCCACTGAATTTTTCAAAGAATTGCAACCACCCTGCTTGTTGTAACATTTCTCTGACTTGAGGATAACCCTCCAAGTACTTAGTTCCCACCAATTCTGTCCTCACTATGAGACCCATCACTTCTCTTTCCAACCTTAAAATTGTTGCTCCTCTGTTCACGGTGACAATGGTTGTTATAGGGATGTTTTTACCCCACAGGCGTTTCCTCTGTTTTACAGACTGAAATGGTTAAGAGTTGGTTACGGGAAAGAATGATATGGAGTGATTGCGGAATGAATATAATGAGGTGAGGATGATGTATATGAGTTGAAAGATATCACAGAAGAAAAGACCGCGGAGATATTTTGTAACAAATTCAAAATCATCATTAAATGCTTTGGCCTAGTGACATGACTAATCCAATCACTTTAGCACTTTAACCGTTTAGATTTTTAAATGATGATCGGATATGGGATTTGAAATGGTGGAATAGAAGGAGTTTTATCCAAAGTTTTTGTGGGAGGTTTGTTAGGCATGATCAACAAAATTAATTAAAACAACTTTTTGAATTATTCATAACTTAACTATACTAAAATCTTTCATGATATGTCATTATAATCAGAACTTTTACCTTTTCCTTTCCTCTGATTTTTTTTGTGTTCTTCATATGCTTTGTTCTCTCCTGAAAATCATTAATTTTTGAGTCTTCATAACCTTCTTGATTTTGCTTGTTGTCATGGATATGCAGGATCATTTTATTGCAGATCAGGTGATTACTAGACAGTGCCTTCAGGATCTCTGGCTGCAGAATGTCTGTCTGGCTGCAGAATGTCTGACTGGCTGCAGAATGTCTGATTGATTGCAGAATGTACCTATAGAGAACTTGAAACATGAAATGGAATGGTTTGGAGCATGAGTGGAATGTTGTATGGAATGAGTGAAGATGGATAATGAAATATGATGTAATGGAATGAAGTAAATAATGGAGTGGAATGGATCACAACTTATGAAATGGAGTGAAGTATGAGAAGTGGCCTGCAATTCATGATATGTATTATTCAATTGCAGAAAGACATCAAACTTTAAAAAAAATCTGGAATGGAAATGAGGTGGACCATGGAGTGAAATGAATGAAGTGTGGATGAATGAATGAAATGGAGTATGGATGAATGAATGAAATGAAGTATGGATGAATGAAATGAAATGGACCATAAGTGAAATGGATCTGCACTTATGATTTTGTAACAACTGCTTGCAGAAAAACAAATTTGACAAGCTAAAGTGTCAGAAAGATTCTGATTTTCACTCTACCTTTTCTGTATAAACATGCTAATCAGTGATTAGTTTTCATGTTTATACTTTTTTTTTTTTTTCAATAAAATGACTTCAGAAAATTCAATTAAGTTGATGAAGAAGAAAGATTCTTCTTCATTAACTTCACATCACTGTTTTCCTGGAACTTCTTGACAAATTCTTCTCTTGAAAGTGGCTTATGATACAGCTTCAATCTATGACCATTCATAAGAAAAGTGACCTCTTCTTCATCTATTGTCCTGATTTTTATTGCTCCATTGTCAAAAAATTTCACAATTTCATATGGCCCAAGCCAATGTGTTTGGAATTTACCTTGAAAATCTTTGAACTTTGAATCAAACAAGAGAGCCTAGTCACCTTCTTTGAACTTCTTTTCTTTGATGTACTTATCATGCCATCTAGTCCTTTGCTGTTGGACTATACTTGTTTTCTGAACTGCATCTTGTCTGATCTCATCCAATTCATTAATCTGCTCCAATCTATGCTTTTGTGCCTCTGTTAGATCAAGTCCTAACTGAACTGCCATTTTGAAAGTTTGAATCTGGAACTCTATGGGAAAAAAAACTTGCTTTCCATAAACAAGTTCATAAGGAGTATGGCCTATTGTGCTTCTCCATGTAGTTCTATAGGCCCACAAGGCTTCAGGAAGCCTATCTACCCAATCTCTTCTATGTAAATGAACAGTCTTTGTTAGGATTCCTTCAATGACCTTATTAGTAGATTCCACTTGACCATTTTCTTGTGGATGATAAGGAGTAGATTTTCTATGCCTGATTTTTTACCTCTCCATCATTTGCTCCACTAGCCTTGATGTAAATTGAGCTCCTTGATCCGTAACAATTTCCCTTGGGACACCAAAACGAGTAAAAATATCCTCAAAAAGAAAAGTAACTACAGATGCTTCATTAGCAAAAAGTAATGGCTTGGCCTCTACCCATTTGGTAACATAATCGGTGCAAACTAATATATATCTCTTTTGTCTTGATGGAGGACTAATAGGTCCTACAAAATCCAAAGCCCATTTTTCAAAAGGTTCAATATGTACCTAAGGTTGCAATGGCATCTCACCTGAAGGAGAAGGTTTTCCTACCCTTTGGCAACTGTCACACCTTTTGACATACTCTTTAACATCTTTAAACAAGGATGGCCAATAATATCCTAAATGAAGGATCTTATAGGCTGTCCTCTTATCAGCAAAGTGTCCGCCACAAGGTTCATCATGACATGCTTTGAGAATCTCGGGCATCTCATCTTCCCGAACACATCTCCTAATGATCAAATCTGGACCTGTCTTGTACAACTCATTAGCAACCCATGAATATTTTTCACTGTCATAAATGATTTTTCTTTTATCTCTTGCATTCATTATTGAAGGAAATTTTCCTAAAACTAAATAATTAGCAATGTCAGCAAACCAAGGAGTTTGGGTAGAAATTGCAAAAAGATATTCATCGGGAAATTGATCTTCAACTGGAGTGTCATCTTTGATGTTTTGGAGTCTAGATAGGAAATCAGCTACTGTGTTTTGTTTTCCAGGCCTATCTAGAATGGTAATGTTGAATTATTGTAAAAGAAATAACCATCTTATGACTCTGCCATTAGTAATTGATTTGTTCATTAGATATCTAATTGCAGAGTGATCTGTGTGAACAAAAGTTTCATAGCCTGTTATATAGTGTCTGAATTTGTTTATGGCATGAACAACAGCTAAAAACTATTTTTCAGTTACAGTATAGTTTAACTCTGAAGGAGTCAAATTTTTACTGGTATAATAGATGGCATAAGGAATCAGATCTTTTTGTCCCAATACTGCTCCTAGAGTTGTATCAGAGGCATCTGTTGAAATATGAAAAGGTAGCTTCCAGTTAGGTCCCCTTAAAATAGGTGCTTCAGAAATTTTTGTTTTCAGGGTCTCAAAGGCTAACTGGTA